>PVHP010039122.1:0-16532 GCA_004024765.1 Zapus hudsonius | reverse complement strand
TAAAAAAAAAAAAAAAGAACTGTCCGGAAGAACGAACAGCAGTGTGGAGGTTGCGGAGGCCCCGCCCCCAGGCCGGCCCCGCCCACGGCGGCGGTCACGTGGCACCGGCGGGCGTCTGGGCAGCGATGGCGACCGTGCGGAGGGCGCTGCCCCTGAGGCTGACTGGCCTGGCGTCGCTCCGGGCCGTAAGTGCCCCGGGCCGCGGCCGTCGGTTCCCTGCGGGCGGTGGGGCCAGGCCCGGGGGGAGGGGTCCTCCTCGGCGCCCTGGTTCCCGGAAAAGCGGGGACACCCTGCCCCCTGTTGCTGGACGGGCGCGTGGCCGGGGTTCCTGGAATCCTTCGATCCCGGGCTTGTTGGTTCGACCTCAGTTATTGCGTCTCCGTGGGCCTGCTGCTGGTAGGCGAGAGAAGAGAGAGAGGGAAGAGAGAGAGAGTTAGTTCTCTCTGAACCTCAGCCATAAGGGCAGATGGCTTCGGTGATTGAGAAAATGTAAACATTGTTCAGGCTCGTGTGTGTATGTATGTGTGCGTGTGTATATATGTATGTGTGTGTATATATATGCGTATGTGCGTGTGTATATATGTGTGTGTACGTATGTGTCTGTGTATACATATGTGTCTGTGTATACGTATGTAAGTTATGTGCATGTATGTGTGTATGTAGGGGGTTTCACTCTGTAGCCCAGGCTGGCCTGGAACTTGCAATCCTCTCGTGGCAGCCTTCCCAGTGCTGCAGTTAGATTACAGGCAAGCTCAGCATGCCTGGCTTGTTCTGGCCGGTAGTGGTATTTATTTCTAAAGCAGAGAGAGAGGAGAGGGACAGACAGGGAGAATGGACGCAACCCCCAGGGCCTCCAGCCACTGCAAACGGACCCTAGATGCATGCTGGGGAATCGAACTCCAGTCGTTAGGTGATGCAGACAAGCACCTTAATCCCTGAGCTCTCTCTAGCCCCCAGTAGTGGTATTTTGTGGTGGTTTTCAGTTCTGGGAATCAGCCCCAAGCCTCACTGCTGTACCACTGAGGTCGTAATTGGGGATGCTATTATTATTTTACCCTAGAGAGTTTAGGAGCTAGAAAAACTCCACTCTCCTTGCATGTCGTTAGACCACCAAGTCCACCAATTGCTCAGGAACCAAGTGAAGATAGTAAACTGCAATTTAGGAAGTCAAAGAAATTAAATGAGATGATGGATAATACTGAGGGAGAGACAAACATCTTATTTAATGAAATGAGCCTCCATGGGCTTACCATCACTTTTTGTTAGTATTTAGGGCAGGGTGTCATGCAGCGCAGGCTGACCTCAGATTGATATGTATGGGAGGGTGAACCTGTGTACCCACCAAGTGCAGGGATTGCAGGCCGTGGGTGTTCTCTGAGGTCCTGTTACAGGAAAGGGAGTGGCAGTGTGTTGAACCTGGAAGCAGGTCTTGAGCCTCCAATACATCCTTGGAATAAACAAAACAGTGAATGAGACAGGCATGAAACTTAAGTGCCACTGGGTTGATTTAAGCTAATATGCCAGCAGAGGTTGACATCCCTGTTGGAGGGAGATTCAAGGTGTGGGTCCTTCCAATTTAAACCTATTACATCATGCAGTCCTCACTTGGTCTGGAAGAAACTCACCTGCTGAATCCAAGGCCAGCTCATTGGAGTTCTGAAGCTCCTGCTAATTCATAGCGGGGACTATTTCCTACCTTAAAGTTTGCAGGGATTTGGGCAGATCATATAGTATATCTCTCCTCTTGTCCACTGCAGTATGCCTTTAATCCCAGCACTCGGGAGGTGGAGGCGGGAGGATTGCTGGTGAGTTCAAGGCCAGACTGCGATTACACATTAGCCGGGGCTTGAGTGAGACCCTGCCTCAAAAAAAAAAAAAAACCCCAAAAAACAAAAAAGTTTAGCTGGACGTGGTGGCACACGCCCTTAGTCCCAACACTCCGGAGGCAGAAGTAGGAGGTCACCCTGAGTTCAAGGCCACCCTGAGACTACATAGTGAAATCCAGGTCAACCTGGGCTAGAGCGAGAGCCTACCTTGAAAAACAAAAACAAAACAAAATTTAAAAATTATTTGGGCTGGAGAGATAGCTCAGTTGATAGTTGCTTGCCTCACAGTGTGAGGACCTAAATTCAGACTCCCAGCACCTACATAAACTCGGGGCCCACCCATAATCCCAGCTCTCTGAAGCAAGCTGATCCATGAGCACTGGGTTCAGTGAGAGGCCCCGTCTTAATAAGGTGCAGGATGGGAGGAGACATTTGATGTTGACCTAGCCTCCACACACATGTGCATATATATGTGCCCACACAATACAACATGCATGTGTACATATGCAAAAAAATTTTTTAAGTCAGGGTCTCACCCCAGACCAAGGCTGGCCTGGAACTCACTCTGTAATCCAAGCTGACCTCAAACTCCCTAAGTAGCTGAGGATGGCCTTGAACTCTTGTTCTTTTCAGCTTCTGAGTGGTAGTCTCTCAGCCAAGATTAGGCTTTACAGAAGCCTTTCTCCTACCAGCACTGCAGTCTGAGACTGACTATAGATAGCCCACGCTCAGTGACTGCCCTTCTCTGGACAGCTGTGCAGAACAACTTGTTGAGCAAAGCGTGGAAGGGAATGGAAAGTGGGGATGAGGGATGAGTTTACCAAAGTCAGCTGGAACCAAACCCCACAGAGCCTTTAGGCCATGATGAATAGGGGTAGAGAATGACTAAGGTTCCCATGAAACTGCTGGACACATGATATCTTCATAGAGATAGAAAGGATGGAGCCAGAGAGGCTGTAGGAGGAATGAGAGGTTTTAAGATGGCTGAATCTGAAAGGCGCACCTAGAACTGTCAGGTGGGCAGAGGGAAGTAGGTCTGGAGTGGAGGAGAGGACATGTCTTGAAGCGTGGATCTACCCTCTCCACCCCGCTTTTTTTTCTTGAAAAACTTTTAAAATATTTATTTATTTGTGTGCTTACATGTGCACACTCTTGCAGATGAACACAGCTTTATGTGTGTGCTGGGGAAGTAAAGTAGGGCCAGCAGGCTTTGTAAGCAAGTGCCTTTAGCTGCCAGAGCCGTCTCCCATCTCCCAGACCCAAGAATGGGTCAAAGTGTGATCTGAATTCTGAGATTGTATGTGAGTTAATGAAAATTCCTGTTCTTGTCTCAGCATTAGTGAAGAAAGACCCATTCTTTCAGCATGGTCCTTCTTGGGGCAAGTTGTGAAAATCTTTTTTCTCACTATGTTTCTCCTTTTAAACCAAAGGTCAGCACCTCATCTCTGGGTGCTTTCCCAAAGCAGGTGAAGATTGTGGAGGTCGGTCCCCGAGATGGTCTACAGAATGAAAAGGTAAAGAGGAAGCCAGGTGTCTGCTAGGCTGATACATTGTGGACTTTGTTTGTTTGTTTGTTTTTTCATTGTGGACTTTAGATAAAATTGGAATATTATGAAACTGTTAATATAAGAATGCATTAAGTGACTCATGGTGGTGAAATAGTACATCTATTTAATTTTACATCTTTTTTTGCTTGTTTTTTTGAGGCAGGGTCTCACTCTAGCCCATGCTCTGAATCTAACCTGGCATTCACTCTGTAGGCCCAGGCTGGCCTAGAACTCATGGTGATCCCTCCAAGTGTGCTGGGATTAAAGGCTTGTACCACCACACTAGGCTCAGTTTTACACTTTCATAGATGAAACAAAAAAGTTTGTATGTGGAAGCATTTACCTAAAAGAGAATGGAAAATTTTGTGTGCAAATGCAAGTGTTTCCTCCTCCCCCTTCCCCTATGGCTCAGGGAATTTTGTGGAAGAGGAGGTGGAAAGATCGTAAGAGCCATGGTAAGGGGAATATTCAGAGGCATTGCCCCCCTCAAAAAAAACTAGCTGCTGCTTGTACAATTTATAGCCCTCCATCCAATGGACCCTTCCAGCATTCCCACTGAGGAGGGCACTCAGTGGATTGGATTGGGGGCAGGGAAGAGGCAAACGAACACAAGACTTGTTCATACAGTGTTTATAAGTATTAACAATAAGTTAATAAATTAAAAAAATAACTTGCTTGAGAAACAAACAAAAACAGGAAATGTTTTAAGCCTGAATATTCCAGACCTTTAACATGGTAGAGGCATGTGAGCACTTGAAATGTAGCCAGTGAGGCAGAGGAACTGAACATTTCCTTAAACCATCAGCTTAAATTTAAATAACCACATATGGCTGGTGGCTAACATGTGGACTACACAGAAGTGGAAAGATACAAGGTGGCCAATGGGCCCCGGATGGCTCACCACGGCGGCCATGGTGACGTAGTGAGGCTCTAGGGCCATGAGGCCAGGGAGCCAGCGGGTGTAAGCCGGCTTATTGCGCCTCCATTACATCCCAGGGCCTTGGAATAAACAAAAAAGTGAATAAAACAGGCATGAAACTTGAGTGTTACTGGGTGGATTTGCCATCCAATCTGTTGGCATATGTAATTTTTTGCATGTGTACACATGCATGTTGTATTGTGTGGGCACATGTGTATGGAGGCTAGGTCAACACCAAATGTCTCCTTCTCCCATTCTGCACCTTACTTATTAAGACAAGGACACCCTGAAGTCGGAATACTGAAGTCACTCTCTGAGCCATTTGAAGAGAGTGACTAAATGCACGGGGTCAGGCTGTCTGTGGTGTGAAGTGATTGGGAGAGTGAGTCCAGGAACGTGGTGGTGAGTGGCAGGAAAAATGGAGGCAAGTTGTCTCGGCCATCAGCAGACACAAGCAGAGTTGCAGCACATGACTGGTGCCAGGGCACCCTGAAGACCAGAACAAGGACACCCTGAAGACCAAGGCAAGGACACCCTGAAGACTGGGAAGCCCCCTGGGGAGAGGATTTGAAGGACAGTGGCCATGGACCATCTTCTGGAACGTCTGCCAAGGAGCTCTGTGAGAACGATGACTTAGCAACCATTGTGGTTCTTGATCCCTGTTTAGGCTTTCAGACACACAAAATGAATACCAGCGCCTTCTCTTCGGGGAGCTCAAGGCATTTTTCAAAATCTTGACAGTTTTTCTCACAACAACCCTGTGAGATTTCGGCCTATTCAGGGAAGGCAAGAAGAACTAAAGGAAATAAGTGAACATTGTAAGAAAGATGAACACTTGGAGAAAGCCCTCAAATTTTGACTTCTGGGGAATGGGCAAGACTTTTCTCATCAGGAACAAAAGGCTGGAGAGACTATTTAAGGAGCATGTGTTTATCTACTTGCAGATGGTTACAATTGCAGTGGATTTGAAATACTGCCTTCTAATAGATGCTCTTCAGAACAAAATGGAGCCAAGATGGTTGCAACCCAGGGGAAAAGAAATGACAGAATAGAATTAGTTACTGGTGGGTTGTATTGCCGAACTTTCAGAAATTGAAGAGAACATGTTGCTTAGACATGGAGAAAACAAATTCAGTGTCACGGATTCCATAAGGAAGAACTGTGCTCAGCTCTGGCTCGGTCCTGCCTCATTTAGGAACCATGATTGCAGACCTAACTGTAAGTCTGTGTCAATTGGTCATGACACAGCGGTGTGAAGGCTTTAAGAGACATTGAACCTGAAGAAGAAATTTCTTGGTATTATGGAGATGGGTGTTTTGGAGAAAACAGTGAGTTCTACAGGTATTACACCTGGGAAAGACTGGGAACTGGTGCTTTTAAATCCACAGTAGGACTGCCTACACCTGCTCCTGTTATCAATAGCAAATATGGACTTGGAGAAACAGGTAGATGCTTAAATAGACTTAGAAAGTTAGGTGACAGCAGCAAAAATTCAGTCTGTCAGCTCTTAACACCGATGCAGACACCACTCAGGAAGAAAACAATGCAAGTAAGTAAGGAAAACTTGATATAAGAAATCCCAGCATTCAGGAGGCAGAGGTAGAAGGATCCCTGTGAGTTCAAGACCAGCCTGGGACAACAGAGTGAGATCCAGGTCAGCCTCGGCTAGAGCGAGACCCTACCTTGAAAAACAAAACAAAAAAAAAGTAGTGAGAACATGCTGTAATATTTCTAGGGTGATGATGGTGAGGTGAATCCATAGACTAGATACTGGGGAGAAGAGAAAGGGGCTATCGGCTGAGCATATGAGGAGACCCCACCCTAGAGGACCCCAAGTGGGTGAGTCATCTCTGCCTATTCAGGCTATGGCACGATGCTCTCAGTTTCTTTTTCATGGGATCATAACACATGCAGTTATGGAAACATCTAGATGGCAAGCAAAGACTGTTTCCAGGTTAATATTAACTCTTCCTCAGGTGAGCAGCTGTCTACCACCAAGACACTGTCGGTAGACCTTGAAGGCAGGGTCACATGGAATTAATGTTGGGGTCTGGAAATCAAGACAGCAAAGAGCTGGCATAGTAGAAGCTTTAGGCCAAGAGGCACGGGGTTTCCAGTACTGCCCTTGCTCATGTGTCTTCTCTGGGATCTCTCTGTAGAACATCGTTCCTACGCCCGTCAAGATCAAGCTCATAGACATGCTTTCCGAAGCAGGGCTCCCTGTTATAGAAGCCACCAGTTTTGTGTCTCCCAAGTGGGTTCCCCAGGTAAGCCCCAGACTCTGGAGAAGGGTCCTCTTCCAGGTGAGAAGTGGAAGGATTTGAATTTACTTTTTAAAAAATATATATTTTATTTGTGAGAGAAGTAGAGACAGAGAAAGAGGAAGACACATAGGGTGAAGATGGGCATGTCAGGGCCTTCTGCCACTGCAAATGAACTCCAGACACATGCTACTTTGTGCATCTGGCTTTATGTGGGTACTGGGGAATCAAACCTGGGTCATCAGGCTTTGCATTTAAGCGCCTTTAACCACTGAGCCATCTCTCCAGCCCTTGAGTTTGCTTTTAAAGCCAGTGGAAATCGGGAGTGTAGGTTTGCTGGTCTCAGGCAAGTCTCAGCACTATGGATAGCACTCCTAGAACATGACCTGGGAGCCAGGGCTCTGATTGGGGCTTGACTCTGCCCTACACTTGCTGGTGACCTTGCTGAGGCCTTTACTCTCTCACATTAGAGGTCGCCTCCCAGAACTCTTCTGGCTTTAAAAGTATAAAATCTCCAGGAGCTACGAAGATGACCCAGTGATTAAAGGCGCTTGCCTTTCATCTGCAAGTTTTCCAGCTCAAGTTCAACTTTCTAGCACCCACATAAAGCCGAATGCAAAGTGGTGGCATTCATTTCAGTAATTCCAGTGCGCCTACAGCAGTGGAGGGCAAAGCTGGGAAAATCTAGACGCTTGTGGGCCAGCTAGACTGATGCACACACAGCGGCAGAAACAACATGGGAGACCCTGTCTCAAGCTCCTGGTAAACGGCTGCTGCTCCTGTTATGGCGGGTACTGTAAAGCTGGTGGTGTCGGCTATGGAGGAACCCAGAGGTCACCCAGTTGGGCCCCCTGGTCCCTCAGTCATCAGATAAGAAAAGCACTGGGGACACTCAGTCCTGCAGGGGACTCTTTGAATATAGGGTCTGGAGGAGAGATTTTGTGGTAAACGAGTTTTGTCCCACACCAAGCCCACGGCCTCTTCCTCTCTCATCTGACTCCTAGATGGCGGACCACACAGAAGTTTTGAAGGGCATTCAGAAATACCCGGGCATCAACTATCCAGTCCTGATCCCGAATACGAAAGGCTTGGAGGCAGCGGTAAGAGCATAGCTTGGTGGGGGAGGGGCTCCTGGATGCAGTTGATGGCATCACTCCCTGCCCTGTCTGCAGTCCTGGCCTGGGATGTCTCTCTGAACAGCTTGTCTCCAGTGATGACAAGCAGCATCAGAAGCCCTGCCACTCAACTGCCCTGTGCTCTTGTCAAGTCTCAGCCTCTCTGGGCCTCGTCCTGCTTCTCCTAGGACTGATGTCAGTACTGGTAGATAAATGCACACAGACGAGATGAGTGCCTGCTGGGAATGTCCACTCCTGGTATTGTCCACTTTCGAGAAAAG
This sequence comes from Zapus hudsonius, assembly GCA_004024765.1. Lineage (NCBI taxonomy): Eukaryota > Metazoa > Chordata > Mammalia > Rodentia > Dipodidae > Zapus > Zapus hudsonius. The sequence continues at coordinate 8,583 of PVHP010039122.1, read as the reverse complement.
TAACCAAGCTCTCACAGCACCTGCCAGCTTCCTTAGAATTCTAGACAGCAGCATCGCTGGAGATGCTGGTTGTGTTTTAGTCACAAGCTTCCTTCAGGAGTGACTTCCGGGCTGTGATGGTGGTGATGCTTTCCTTGGGGGATGTCAGAGTTCTTTTTTGGGGGGTGGTCTCCCCACCCCATATCCTGCAGTGCTAGGAATCAAATCCAGGACCTCATGTTTACTGAGTGCTTTACCACTGAGTTACACCCTACACACCCATCCTTGTTTTGTTCTGTATTTGTAATTGAGATAAAGTTCAACAGGAATTGATTGATTCCCTCACATTCTAGGGGGTCAGGAGTCAAAATCAAGTTGTCAGGCCGTCTCAAGTCTCTGGGGATGGCCGACCATTCTCTGATTTGCTTGCCTCACAGGTGCCTCACTAGGGTCCGCCTCCACCTTCACATGACCTTCTGTATCTCTGTGTCTTCACAACCATCTTCCTGTAAGGACACCAGTCATACTGGTCTAGGGGCCCACCCTGATGCTGTAATTTTTAATTACATTTGCCATGACACTATTTTCAAGTGAGGTCATATTCTGAGGTACTAGGGGTTAAGACTTCAGCATGTGTTTTATAGGGACACAATTCAACCCCATAACAGTTCCATATCATAAAACATACCATAAAAAAAGATTCTGCACACCTTTAATCCCAGCACCTGGGAGGCCGAGGTCGGAGGAACGCACTGAGTTCTAGGCCACCCTGAGACTACCGACTACATAGTGAGTTCCAGGTCAGGCTAGGTTAGAGTGAGACCCTACCTTGAAGTCTACTTAAAGAGCAAAGTGTTGAAGGAATTTACCTGGATCTTGACAGATGGCAGCTGGAGCCAAGGAAGTAAGCATCTTTGGGGCAGCCTCCGAGCTCTTCACCCAGAAGAACATAAACTGCTCCATAGAGGAAAGCTTCCAGCGCTTTGATGGGGTCATGCAGATGGCACGGGCAACCGGCATTCCTGTGCGCGGGTGAGTCCAGTACCATTCTAGAATAGGGCCAGGCTCTGCCTCTCACTGGCCTCCCGCTTCTGACTCCTATGAGGAGGGACAGCCTAAGCTCCACACCTGGCTCAGACCCTGGGGGGGGTTGGGAGGTCAGTTTTGTCCTGACTTCTCCACCCACTCTTCATACATCACTGGAGTCCCCAAAGCCGTAACATCCCAGCTCGCAATTCTTTTTTTTTTTTTTTAATTCACTTATTTGAGAGGGGGAGAGAAAGAGAGAGAATGGGCACACCAGGGCCTCCAACCACTGCAAATGAACTCCAGACACATGCACCACCTTGTGCATCTGGCTTTGTGTGGGTACTGGAGAATCAAACTCGGGTCCTTCCGCTAAGCCGTCTCTCCAGCCCCCCCCCCCTTGCAATTCTAACAGCAGTTCAGGCTTTGTATGTGTATTGTGCATACTTGATGTACTCACACTGGCCAGCATGGAGGCCTTAAGATGATAAGATCAGGCTCAGGAAGGACACTTGACAGGGCCCGTGGCAGCCAGAGTGCTCTCAAATGTGCACAGCTGATCACTCCTAACTGAAAACCTTCTGGTGACTGGCCATGTTCAGCCTTTGTTTTACACAGTGCTGGAGATGGAACCCTGGGCCATTCAGTGCTGGGCATGTACTCTGCCATTAAGCTAAGGTACACACTTCTAGCCATATGAGCTGAAGATTACCTCTGACTTGTGATCCTCCTGTCTTTACCTGCCTCCACCTTCTGAGTGCTAGGATTACAGGCGTGCTTCACCATACCTGTTTTTATGTGGTTCTGGGATCAAACCCAGGGTTTCCTGCATGCTATGCACGGAGCCTACCAGCAGAACTACACCCCCAGCCCTGAGTTCAGGCTTTTAACCAGGTTCACAGGGCCCTGCATGCTTCAGTCCCCACCACCCTCTTTCTGATAGTACCACCTTACTGGCCCACAGTTCTTCCGCACCTGCATTCCAGCCTCCCTGCAGCTGCTTTGCATCTGCCCCATGCCCACTGGCTCTCGCCTCTAGGCCCTCACCACTTTCCATGCTCAGAACACTCTTTCTCTGCATCCTGCTTCTCGGGGCTGCCTCCTGTCTGGGTCCTCATGGGTGTCACTTCCTCTGAGAAGTTCTCCCTGTTCTCAGCAGGAGTCACCCTCCTCTGGGGCCCCATGGTCTCCTGGATGTCCTCATACATAGCACTTAGCTGCTGGTTAAATCCTTTCCTGCCCTCACTGCTCCGGGCTGTGTTCTCTATGAGGGTGAGCTGGAATTCCACAGCCCCTGGTGTGCTGGGCTTTCCCAGCACGGGACTGCCACACAGAAGGCACCCAGTTACTAGTGGTAGGTGGAAGACTGGGGAAGCAAGGCTCCAGTCATGTCCTCCCAACTTGCAGGCCTGTGCTCTTTACTGGAAATTCCCTTTCCTTCTTCTTGATCAACAATGCTTAGAGAATAAGCGGGAGAATTAAAATGGAAAACTAGGGGCTGGGGAAATGGCTCAGTGGTTGAAGGTGCTTGTTTGCAAGGCCTGCGGGCTCAGGGTCAGCTCATCAGTTCCCATGTAAAGGCAGCACAAAGCAGTGTATGCGTTGTTTGCTGTAGCAAGAACTTGATGCCTATGTTCTATTGTTCTATCTCTCTATCTCTATCCTTATCTCTCTGCTTGCAAATAAAGAAAAATATTTATAAAAACTGAAAAACTACATTGAGTTTTTTTGGGGGGATGGAGGGGAGTTTGAGGTAGGGTCTCACTCTAACTCAGACTGGCCTGAATCTTACTCTAGTTCCAGGCTGGCCTCGAACTCATGGTGATCCTCCTACCTCTGCCTCCCTAGTGCTGGAATTAAAGGTGTGTGCCAACATGCCTGGCTACACTGAGATTTTTGACTCTGAAAAAAATGACCTGTTAAACAATTCACTTAATATGTCACTTAATATTTTCTTGATTCGGAGTTTTTTTCTGACTCTGCCTTCCAAGTGTTGGGCTTATAGGTGTGAGCCACCATGCCTGGCCTAATCCTAGCACCAACAGGGCTGTGGGGTTAGAAAACCTCTGAGCCTGAAACCCATTCATCATGCCTCTAAGACCTGTGGCCAGCCTGTGTTCCCCTTCTGTCTTATCCTGTACTTCCTTGCCCTTGACTCTCTGTGCCTCAGCCATTCTGTCCTGAGCATGCCAGGCCCTAGGAACCCTCCCCTCTCTGAACTCAAGCTCCATGGCTTCAGGGGTCCTCCTAGCCCCCCCCCCCCGCCTCCTCCTGTCATGTTTCTCTCTCCACAGCACATCACTTTCTGAGATTACCTCAGCTACTTACATGATTGCCTTTGTATTCGCCATCACAGTGACTTGCATAAGCTTCAGGACGCGAGGGCCTTGCTCACTGCTCCGTGCCCAGTGCCTGGCATATCGTCGTCACCTCGGAAAACACCAGCTGAATAAATGATTGGATGCTTTCTCTGGCAACACAATGGCCCTTAGCCAAGCCCAGCCTGGTACTGACTCCTGTCTGCTCCTGCTTTCATCTGATTCTTGGTCTCCTGAGCTGGCCCAGCTCCCTAGCATGTGGGTCTGCCTTTCAGCTCTCCAGGGAACTCAGGTGCCCTCTCTCCATTCGATTAAGAATCCTTGGCCAGCTGGTGTAGTGGCACACACCTTTGATCCCAGCACTTGGGAGGCAGAGGTAGGATCACTGAGTTTGTGGCCACCCTGAGAATACATACTGAATTCCAGGTCAGCCTGGGTGGGCTTAGAGTGAGACTCTACCTCGAAAAACAAAACAAAAAAATCCTTAGCTACCTCTAGAGGCCCCTACAGGCCCTGCTTCCAGCACTGTGGGCCTCTTGGCTCTGCCTTCCCTGCCCTGATTCTCTACTGCTTCCTCCTGGCACTAGGCCTTGCTGCTTTCTTTCTGCTCCTCTCAGAGTTAACCTTTCACCCCGGCACTGGGCCTCCTGCCCAGCTTCGTGTTTTGACTTGGGGCTCATCAGGAATATGTGTCAAACAGCTACGCTGCCTCAGCCCTGCTGGCTGAAGAGCTGGGGGCACTGACACCATTTCTCCTGTCTTCCCACAGGTATGTCTCCTGTGTCCTTGGATGCCCTTATGAGGGGAAGATCTCCCCGACTAAAGTAGCTGAGGTGTGTGTTTTGTGAGGGTGGTTTCCTTGCCTGTCCCTGCACGCACAGATGCCCCTCACTACCGTTTCCTGGGCAGGCACTGTTTTGTGTGCACACACAAGAGCATAGCCAGCACCTGCTCCCTGCAGGCCCACTTCCTTCCTGGGCCTCTGTCCACCTGAAAACCTCTGATTCAGATTCCAGTTCTGCCACTACTTTGCCACTGCACATGGGCAGAGGGAGAGATCTCCATGTCATTTATCTATCTGATCACTGGTGAGCATCTCTGTTCTTGCCCCACCATATCCTCCTCACCCTGCCCAGCACAGGGGTGGACACCTCTCCTCAGAGGCATAAACTGCTCCAGCTTTGCAGAGATGCCATGGTTTGTACATGAACTTCTAAAAGGCTGGTTCCCAGCAGTTTCTTAAAAGTGCACAGCCAGCATCCAAGACCAAATGATTTCACAGATCTTACTGCCAGGGCTAAGGCTGCATGAAAGGAAGATCCCAGGTCTGACATGGTGTGAGGTGTATGTGGAAGCGTCAGTGGCCAGGCCTGCTCCCTGCACCCCAGTCTCCCAGCCCATGGGGTGAGGCTCATTGTTTCCACCTCGAATTGTCAGGAGCTAGGACCCAGTAGGATTGGGCACCTTAGGAAGGGAGGGTCCCTGCTTCTGAGCCCTGAGCACACCTCCTGGTGGCTCTGGGGTCTTCTGAGTGCCTGCTTGCTCCCTCAGGTTGCCAAGAAATTTTACTCAATAGGCTGCTACGAGATCTCCCTGGGGGACACCATCGGTGTGGGCACCCCAGGGCTCATGAAAGACATGTTGTCTGCTGTCATGCGTGAGGTGCCTATGTCCGCCCTGGCTGTCCATTGCCATGATACCTACGGTCAAGCCCTGGCCAACACCTTGGTAGCCCTGCAGGTAAGAAAGGCATGTGCCCATTTTCTCAGAGCATGGGATAGAGAAGCCTGGTTTCATCTCATTTATTCCTTTTTTGGTTGGCTGGTTGGTTGGTTGGTTGGTTTGCTGACCTACAATTCACTCTGTAGTCCTAGACTGGCCTCGACCTTGGTGGTTCTCCTATCTCTGCCTCCAGAGTGCTGGGATTAAAGGCATGCACCACCACACCCAGATTGTTAGGTTTATTACTAATATAATAAAAACACACCTGTACTCAAAGCGCTTGAGAGGCTGGAACAGGAGGATCTTGAGTTTAAGGTCAGCTGAGCTACAAGTGAGACCATGTCCCAAAAAATTGAAAAAGGCAAGACCTGACAGTACCTGCCTCTAATTGAAACACTTGGGAAGTAGAGGCAGGAGAATCAGGAGTTAAGGTCATCCTCAGCTACATAGGGAATTTGAGGCCAGCCTGAGCTACACGACACCCTGTCTCCAAAAAAAACCCTAATTATTAATTAAGGTTATTGGCATAACCTTTGGAATAGCTTTCCTAAAGACATATAAAGTAGGGGCTGGGAGTGTAGCTTGTGGTAGAGCACTTACCCTCCAATGTGGAAGGTCCTGGATCCAGTCCCAACACGGTAAAAAACAAAGCAAGCCTTGTTCACCACTGTTGTGGGAATGCAAAGCTGACGTTCATATTTGCTTGCAGCTTGACGTGGCTGCCTACAGCCTCTCACTCAAGCAGTGCCACTGGGGGAATGAGAGTGAGTTTTCTCCTATTGAAGGATGACGCCCCCTCTCCCAAATCATCCAGCTGCAAAGCCCTGACCCCCCAGAAGCCTCAGTGTACTTCCACTGTGCTCCCAGGGTGCCCAGCAGAGGTCAGCATTGGAACCCAGAGAATGTTTAATGTTTGTAAGAAACTTGGACTTCTCTTAGTGGCTTAAGGGCTGAAGGGTTGGTCATCCCCTGAAGCGGGATATTACCGTCCACCGCAGACACCAACTGCCATCCCAGGATATGACATTAGTAAGAAAATGAGGCCTGCCTGGATTTCTATTCTCTACTCTTAACTGGCCAGCCTTCCCAGCTCTTGTTCCAGAATATATGCTGATCTTTGACTTCTGGAAAAATTGGCTCACCGTTGGGCTGGCAGCCTGGGAGTTTTTGTAGGACTGGTGGTGCATGCTATAATCCCAGGACCTGGGAGGCAGAGGCAGGATTCAGGAGTTCAAAGACTTCCCTGAGTTTGAGAACAGCCTGTCTCAAAAAACCAACCCCCCCCAAAAAAAAATCAACATTAGCCTTCAACTTCTGCAAGTGACCATATAGTCAGAGCTGTTTGTTGAGGTGGGGTCTCACCATGCTGCCCAAGCAGGTCGAACTACTAGGCTCAAGGGATCCTGCCCTCTCCACCCATCCCTAGTGCCTGGCCAACATGCTGGCTTATTTCAACTTTTTCTTTCTTTCTGTCTTTCTTTTTACTTTTCTTTTTCTTTTTTGTTTGTTTGTTTGTTTGTTTCAAGGTAGGGTCTCACTCTAGCCCAAGATGATCTTGAACTCACTCTGCAATCCCAGGCTGGTCCCAGTGGAACTCACAGTGATTCTCCTGCCTCTGCCTCCTGAATGCTGGGATTAAAGATGTGCCCACTATGCCCAGCTGCAACTTACCCTTTCTGTTCCTCCTCCAAATTCCCTGGGCCTCAGAGGGTCTTAGTTCTTGCCAGGTGGGTTGACTCCAGTTGCTCCCGAAGGGTCCACTAGTTCCCGCACCAGCCTTTAGTTCCCATAGCATGTCCTAACCCTGCATTTCCCAGTGGAGAGCCAGCTCCCCGTGGGGTTTGGTTGAAGATGTCACAGGAGACCGGCCTACCAGTACTGGGGCTCCTTGGAAGGTGCCTTCTGGTCTTATTTAATGTCACGTTTACGAATGCCATGTGCCAGGTCTGGGACTGGCAGTGGTAGACAAAGACAGGACTCTGCCCGGAAAGTGCTCACTGCCTTGTGGGGAGTTATGTGATAATCCTACTGTACTATGACACATGCCAGGAAGGGAGGAAGCACAGAGTGCATAGCTTAGAGAGGGGCTTCCTTCCAGCCAGAGGTCAGGGAAGATTCAGGAAGGGTGACCGGCAGAAGCACTGAGTGAGACAGAAGAGGAGTTAGGGGAGGACTGCGTGAGGCTGATAGCATTCCTGATCTGCGTCCTCAGAGTCCTCTGCAGATGGGAGGGAACGCGATAGGCATCACTCACTCCAGAACTCAGAGGGTGTTACTTCTATGTACCAGGTGCTCTTCAGTGCTCACGAGACACTGGGTCAAGGCAGGGCCTTTCTTGCCCTCTTGGAGCTCAGGTGTCAGTGAGGAAGACAGGTGTAAGGTCACCTGTGTGCTTGGCACTCTTCCTGGCATTGAGGATTCAGTTGTGACCAAGACAAAGTCTCTAGCTTCAGGAAGCTGACACTGATGAGAAGAAACAGATTACACACAGGTAAATACATAGTAGACCAGGTGCCCATAGTGCTGTGGGGAAAACAGCAGCTTAAGGAGTGCCAGGTCTTCTGGAGAGCAGCCTCCAGCAGGAGATGCCACCTGGTGGACAAGATAGGGCGCTGTGTAGGTGCGATGGCCTGAGGGGTGTGCTTACTGAGCCCAGGGAACATGGAGGAGGTGTTGGCAGCAGCCATGTGATTGTGAGGAGGGTGGTTGGTGTCAGAGGTAAAGGAAAGCTGGATCCTGGCAGGCCTTGGGGCCCTCTAGGTCTTTCTGCCTGAGCTGGGAAGCTCACAGCCTCCTTCCAGCTTGGGAATGGACTGCAGGGAAGAGAGATGGTGGCAGGAGCAGCGCAGGAACCTGTTTGAATGCCTCAGTGATCCAGGTGAAAGATGGTGGTAAGAACGCCTAGAGAAGCAGGCACTTCTGGTGGAGCTATTGGAGAAGCTGTTGTCTGTATGAATCTCCATTTCAGGGAGTGTCTGGGGAAACATTTTGGGGTTTTCAGCCTACAAGTTGTTGGGAGTGTGTAGCTCTCACCAGTCAGCTGGCCAAGTGTTCTTGTATCTTCTAGGATAAAAATTGTAGGAAGGTGAGCAAGAATCTCTTCAAATGCTGGGGCTGGAGAGATGGCTCAGCAGTTAAAGACACTTGCTTGCAAAGCCTAACAGCCTGGGTTTGAATCCCTAGTACCTAGTAAAGCTAGATGCACAAAGTGGCACATGCATCTGGAGTTCGTTTGTAGTGACAGGCCCTGGCGTGCCTGCTCCTCCCCCCATTCTCCCATATCTGCTTGCAAATAAACAAATACACATGTATTTTTTTTTTAACTTTCAGTCGTTTTTATTTTCTTTATTTAGCAAGATGTCTTAAAAGATAGGACGAGAAAATCAATTGCCACGGAGAACAACACTTGATAAAAGTTTGGGGAAAAAAAAAACTTTGGTAGATGACTTCAGGGGTAATGTATCTTTTTTTTGGGGGGGGGGTGCTGGAGAGATGGCTCCGTGGTTAAAGGTGCTTTCTTTTTTTTTTTTTTTTTTTT
>PVHP010039121.1:0-16525 GCA_004024765.1 Zapus hudsonius | reverse complement strand
CATCATGACACAGGAGCTATGTACATCACTAGTCGCTGTATCCTGGGTCCTGTCTTGGGCCAGTGCCCTGTCTCACACCCTTCTTCTGGCTCGGCTATCCTTCTGTGCAGACAACACCATTCCCCATTTCTTCTGTGACCTTGGTGCCCTGCTCAAGCTCTCATGCTCAGACACCTCCCTCAACGAACTGATCATTTTCACAGTGGGAGTGGCAGTCATTACTCTACCACTAATATGCATCTTGACCTCTTATGGCTGCATTGGGGTCACCATCCTAAAAGTCCCATCTACCACAGGGATCTGCAGAGCTTTGTCCACCTGTGGCTCCCACCTCTCTGTGGTGTCTCTATATTATGGCACAATTATTGGACTTTATTTTTTCCCTTCATCCAACACCTCCAATGACAAGAACATTGTTGCTTCTGTGATGTACACAGTGGTCACTCCATTGCTAAACCCCTTTATTTACAGCCTAAGGAACAAAGACATGAAGGGGGCTCTGGAGAAATTGTTCAACAGGGCAGCACTTTCATCCCAATGACATTGGTTCTTTTTATAATAAACATGTGTATTAACATATCTCTAAACACTAGATCCATAATCTTGGGCCCAGAATGCAATAAACACTCAGTAAACTTTGATTTCTTTAATCCTATTCTGGTATACTTATTCTATCTTCCTTGCAGCTCTTTATTGTGAAATGTGAATTCTAGGTTATTTTGGCTATTTCTCTTGCCTATTAGGTTCAGAAATTATAACACTAGTAGAATCTTTTCTCATATTTCCTGAAAATATATTTGTTCCTAAAATTATTACAAAATGTTTACATTTTTGTAGAAATGTCATAGAATGTAGAATTTTAAAAATATGTTTTCCTTTCTTCACCTACCAGTCTCTGCTCTACTCACCTTTTTGTTATTGATAATGGTGATGATGGACCAGCAGAGTAATAAAACAAATAGTATCTTCTTTAGAACTAGGAAACTTCCATTATTATAATAAATTCAGTTGTTCTGCTTAAGGATTCAATAATTTTTGATTTTAAGAAAAATTATCACTCTTCTAAACTATCATAACTTTCATACAAAATTCACTCAGGCCAGTTGTTTCAATCAAGCTAGCATTAAACAATGAAGGGAATTAGACAATCTGGAGTCTTCTGTTCCTCCCATTCAATTTTGTCAAAAATTTCTTCATTGTCTGTGGGAATGAACTGTGGGACTACCTCTTTTTTCTCTTTAAAATATTTTATTTATTTATTTACAAGGAGGGAGAGAGAAAGAGAGAGAGAGAGAAAACAAGAGAGAGAGAGAGAGAGATCACCAGGGCCTCTTGCCACTGCAAGCAACTGGGATTCTAGGCTTTGCAAGCAAGTGCCTTTAACTGCTGAGCCATCATTCCAGTCCCCTGCTCTTACTTCTCACTTCCCCTCTATGTTCAGGCCAATAGCCAGAGAGAAGACAAGGCAGGGACAGCTCTGGGGACCTGTCATGGGGACACTGTTCCATGGAAAGGGACTTCCCCATGGCTGTATAGCCTGAGTCCCAACATCTGGGAGTGGTCTCCTCCCTGGTCCATATTTAGGCTCAGGTCCAGTGGCATGATCCCAGGAGGGAGGCGTGCCCACCTTGGGTGACCTGACCAGTCACTCTCTTTTTTTAAAATAAATTATATCTTATAGACCTTACAAATAACTTTTCTCAGAATATTTCTATGAGGTGCTTTTTAAATTAAACTTCTACTCGAAAGCAGTACTCAGCTTACTTAAAACAATTTAATAGGAGTTCCTCTGCCTTAGTTTGCCTATGACCTGACAAATCCAGGTGATCAGTATTGACAAGGAATGTTGGACATGCTGACATGACCTCAAGTCTTGCTTTTTGCTCTACCTCCCCAAGTGACCTGATTCCTGGACCAGAACAGTGTGTGTTTGCGTGAAATATGTTGACCACCACTGAAAGCAATGGACTTTGAAAGCAATAGGTGGGCTTAGAGTGATACCATCTGTGAATGATAAATGGAGTATCTGTGTTCTGGGTCAGCAAAGCTCAACGGTCCTGCTGCTAAATCCCTTCCATTGAGCAAATGTTTAAAGAATTTAATGATTCTTGGGTCCTGTCTTGTGCCAGTGCCCTGTCTCATACTCTTCTTCTGGCTCAAAGTTTCTTGTCTCTCACTCACATATTGCTATCTTTGCTGTGCGATAAATACACCAATTGAGTGCTTGCTTCAGCAGAAGCATCCACAGGAACACCAGCAAGGGCAGCCGCAGCAGTGGAAGCATCGTGCTCACTCTTAGTTTAAACAAATTCAGGAGTCAGTATTCAGGGCACCACCACATTGGACAATTGTCTAGTGACTCTGAGTTTTATTATTAGGCTAAGAGATCTGTGTTCTTCTATAGTGTATCTTCTTTGACATTTAGTGAAGGGCCCCATAGGTCTGTGGTAGTTTGAATGGACATCCTCCAATAGATTCAGAAGTTTATTAAAGGTGTCACTTTGGGCGGATCCTGCGGTCCAGCCCTAAGGTGTTGCTGTAGTGGATCTGGAATTCTAGCAAAAGGTATGCAAAGAGCAGTCTGAGCTCTGTGGAGCTCCCTACTGTTTGCTGGTGTGTTCGTGGTGCTGGTGATGGTTTTTCTATCTGCTTGGACCTGTGAAAGGGGACCAGCCTCTTCAACCATTATGGAACTTCCCCTAAATCTGTGAGCTTCAAATAAATCCCTTCTTCTTCCCATAAACTGTGCCTGGTTTGGAAGTTCATCCCAGCAGCTTGAGATGGCTATGACAGGTTTCTCTTCAATCCTATAATAAATGAAAACAGAATTAAAAACACATTGGCTTCCTCAGGAGCTTACTGTATGAAAGCGAGGGTTTTATGGCATCAATTCATTATTAGTTTAGTTTACTGTGAGTCCCTCCACCCTCCCATCCCCCCAATTCTTTCTATTCCCTTCCTCAGTCTCTTTCACTGATAGATTCTCTTAATGTTCTGGTTTAACATGGTTAGGAACCACATAAGAGGGAGAATATCCAGTGCTTGAATCTCTCCTCTTGTGTGCCCTAGCTTTCATACAGTAAGCTCCTGAAGAAGCTGAGGGCACCACCTGGTATGAGGGGTCATGAACAGAATGGGAGGAAGCCTAAACTCAAGAATAGTTGCTCAGGCCAGCAATTCTTTGTCCCTGTTATTTATTGGTTCCTTCCCACACTGAGCTGTTGATCAAAGAGATCCACGAGGTCCCCAAAATGTGGCAGACTTTCATCAAAACTCTTGAATACCTGCCGAGGCCTAAGGTAAGACCCTATTGCTGAAGAAATCACAAAGTGTCATCAAACAACGCCAAGAGATCCTGCTAGATCCAGAATGGCAACCAGATCCTAGATGGTAGCATTGGAAGGTGTTACATGATCTGTCAGGGGAAATTGGTCAATGATGTTTGGAGAAAGCAGAGACCACTGATATACAATATAGACAGTTGTCACAAGAATGCTGAACACACGGCTATATGGAAGAGACCAGCAAGTCAAGAAATGCTTATTTTGTGTAATAGTGGTGCTAAACCACGGAGGGTATTCAACAGCTTACTGATTGGCTCAGTGACAAGGAACCTGTAACTGGAACTGGGATCCATGGCAAGATCTTGTGGGAAACAAGAACTTGGGCTCCTAGGGGAGGTTCCCACTATGAGAGAGCTACAGAGGGCCTACTCCCATTAGGAGCTAGCCAAAGTAGCAATGTTGTCTCATTTAACCTATATTGATGTCACTTTGCAATGGAGATTCTGTTTGTATTTTTCAGAAGGCAGTGAGAGAGCCAGATACAACTCAATTCCACCAATAAGAGATAGGATGATGGCTGACATCCTGACAGGAGATGATCCACCCTGGGCCTTCACACAGGGCCCAGATGAAACCTATGAGAGGGTGAGGATTCAAGCAGGAGACCAATCACCACAGCAAGTCTTATAATTCATGAAAGGTCGATGGAGACAGATACCAACGATACCCAACACAACCCAGAGCAAAGATCCAGAGATACTTAAGATCTCAATAATAAAGCAGACCTAACACTCACCCACCATGACTCAGGGAACTGAGCAGAAGAGGGGGTGGGAAGAATGTAAGAGCCATGGTGGAGGAGAATATCCAGAGATATCTCACCCCCCTCAGCAACAATACACAAAGGGAAAAGAAAAAAGGAGGAAAAAAAAGAAAACCTGGCTACCTCTGGTGCAGTTCATACCCCCTAACCTATGGACAGATCCAGTATGAGCACCGAGGAAAGACCCAGTGGGTAGGGAACAGAGAGAGGGAATCAAGGGCACATTCACAAGATTTGCTCAGACAATGTATATACTTATTCATAATAAGGATATTTTTAAAAACCCACATCAGATGCTTGATACTATGAAGCTATAAGAGAAGGGTATTTGGGAAAAAATAGCTCTCAATCATAAGGTGTATCTATTATAGTGGTTGTGTAAACTCAGAAAAGTCACCCACTCCTTTTATAAAAACTTTATTGATAACTTTAATATATGAACATATGGCAAATTGGGCATTCCCACCGAGTTATACTCTTATGTCCCCTCTCCCCTGCCCCCATTCCACTGAGGACCCTCCTCAATTGGGGGATCAATAATCACTGTGGAGTTATTAATACAGCAGTAAGTTTCTGTGGTGGAGGAGACTCCTCCTGAGAGTACACCTTCCCACCCTGTGTCTTTCAGCCCCCTCTTCCACACTGTTACCTGAACCGTAGAGGACAGGGAGATCCCAAGACCCATTGTAATGACAAAAAAAGAGAAAGCTAACTGTCTAGAATGAGAGGAATCATCTCTATCCCAGAGCCCAGGAAACATTACAGAGGAAATGGTGAATTAGATATGAATGCTGCTCTCATAGCTAGCCTGAGAACTTCCTCTAGGGAGATGGTGGTAGATGCTGAGGCTACTCAAAACCAACTCCTTTTATCTTTAATTTCTTCTTCAGTATGGTTGGAAAAATTATAAACACCTAATTTTGTGGTGCTGGGGATTGAAGCTAGTATCTCATCGCTATATCCCTGCCCTACACTTTCTTTGGAGTTAATTGACTAATAAGTTTGGATTCACGTTATGAAATTGACAAAGAATAATGAATGTTGATTTACCCTTTCTTCTCAATTAGGGATGAATTTTGGAGCACGCTTGAATTATGGTAGTGAGTAACATCATATTAGTTCTGCCTCTAATTCAAAGGCAATCCACTGTTCTAGGCACAGCAACACATTTAGACCTCCGCTAGAACCAAATGATTAAAGGAATTTGGATGAATGAGTTGATGGATGGGTAGTTGAGGAAAGGTGGGTCAGAAAGGTGTATTATGTTTACTTGTTTAATGTTCATTCAGAGTGAGTATTGACCTGGAGCTCACTCATGAACCTACCTCCACCTGAGGTTTCTTTTAGAAGGATAAAGATGTTTGTGGGGCTGGAGAGATGGCTCAGCGGTTAAGGCACTTGCCTCCAGTGCCTAAGGCCCTGGGTTCAATTCCCCAGGACCCACATAAGCCAGACTCACAAGGTGATGGCCCTGGTGTGCTCTCTCTCTCTCTCTCTCTCTCTCTCTCTCTCTCTCTCCTTGAAAATGAATAAATAAAATATTTTTTAAAAAAGATGTTTATGAAGTGCACAGGATCCACAGATGGGTGAAAATGTTAATGTTTTTTCTCTCTAGCAGCTTGCACAACCCTTCTGACACAAACACAGCTATTCAGTAGATAGTCAGCGTCCAACTTGGTTCTAGCTTGGTTTCTTTACTTCCTTCAACCAAAGTGTGTGGTGTCTACAGCAGTAGACACCTCTGTCTATTTTCGGTGGGACTTCTTGGTGTGACAAATCCATGGCAATCATGGACTCATAGCAGATGGGGTTTTCTGTACATGATTGAGCCTGTCAACAGGTTAACATAGAGGAGGAAGAGGTTTATGAGACCCCACAACTCCAAGAGTAAATAGTAGAAACTGATGATTGCTGGGAAAGGAGAAATCATATCTTTCAGAGGGTAATCACTGGAGGATTGATTACCCTTTCTTCAGTAAATAACTTCCCATCCATGATTATGCAAGTGATCCTGATTTAAATAGTGGGCCTTAATTAAGTAATTAAAAATAAACAAGGCATGGAAGTGCCTTCTAATGAGAAGAAAAAAGGGGGTTTGAAGAAGAGAAAGGGTAGGTGGGGGTTTCAAAATGCATTGTATGCATGTATGAAGTTGTCAAAAATGGGGAAAATATTTTTTTAAAAGGGGGACGAAAAGAATGCTTGCCCTGTCCATTCCCAATTAATCTTCAGGCATAGAACCACTGCTTCTAAACCCATTCCAGAGCCCAAAGCCTGAGCAGGGATGGGGCCTTTGTTGCAGGTTTGGATAAAGCACTTCTCAGCCAGCCTATATGCCTTTTAACCCCTGCTGTGAGGATGCCATGTGTAGCACTGGGGCTCTGACCAATTTCCCTGCCTGAACTCCAATCCTGTTGTTTGGATATACCTCATCCTATCATGGGCTCATCCTCCAAGGTCACAGGTGCCATGTGTTTTTTGAAGCTGCTCTGGTGGATTTTTCTCATGATACAGCAAGCCCACTTGTGTGTTGGCCAGTGTTTTTATCCCCACTTGCTCCGCTAGCTCATTCCATCTCTTTGGTTGGTTTTCCTTGCTTGTGGAAAGACCATTTGGTCCAGCATATGTATACAGGACTTCTGGAAATGCACTGTTTATTTGGTGCATTTTCTTTTGTCCATGACAGGGCCAAGTATCAGAGCTTTCCTTAGTGAAGCATCTCATTGGGTTAGAATGAACTTTGCTGCACTTTTTGAAAACCACAAATGTATAGTGTATTTACAAGTTTACAAACTCTACTGGAAGTTGGAACTCATTGACATTTCAAGTTCATAGTTTATGTACTTCTCTCAAACATTAACATTAGTTCTTTCAAAATATGACAATAAGCAACTTTTCTCACAAGAGAAAATACCATACTACCAACACCAGAAGCTCTGGCACTTGCATTTTAGAATTATTGTGTGTATGCGATTTTTTTTGAGAGAAAACCAAAAGTTAGATTTAATATCAGAAAAAGACTTCCCATCTTGTAGACTTTCATTTAGTAGTTATTTTTCACATTACTTATCCTATGGTAGACAATGTGTCTCTTACTAGTTATACACAGCAAGAAAAGACATGGCCTCCAATTAAAGAAACTTACATCTGAGTAGTGTAGAAATAGAAAAATTTAAAAAAATGAAAGAGAGCTGGAGAGATGGATCATCAGTGGTTAAGGTGCTTGCCTGCAAAACCTAATGAACTGAGTTTAATTCCCCAGAACTCATGTAAAACCAGATGCACAAATGGGCACATGCATCTGGAGTTAATTTGCAGTGGTAGAGGCTCTGGTGGCTCATTCTCTCCCTTTCTCTCTCTCCTTGAAAATAAATTTAAAGAATTTTTAAAAGTATGTAAGAAAGGTTGGAAGATGGCTCACCTGCTGACCCAGGTTCAATTCCCCAGTACCCAAGTAAAGCCTGATACACAAAGTGGTGCATGCATCTGGGGTTTCTTCTTGCAGCAGCAAGAGGCTCTCATGTGCCCATATTTATTCTCTTTCAAATAAATAAATAAATTTTTTAAAAGAGAGTTAAAACTTTATAAAAATACATAAGAATATAAAAAGTGCCTTCATAGAATAACAATTGTGTTCTTGTATTAGCATACAAAGAATTAGGTTCCATTTTAGCATTTTTCAAACAAAATTTTTCTTGTTTTTCTTCACACTCTTTTCTACCTTCCCATCTCCTTATCCTTTCTTGTTCCCTCCCACCCTCAGTAGTCTCCTTTCTGCTTTCACGCTGTAGTGGTTTGAACCCCTATAGACTCAGGTATTTTTTATTAAGATGAAGATTTCTACTTAAGTCTCTATTAGGCAGAGCCCTGTGGAAGTATGTCACTGTGGGGTGGATCTTCAGTCCAGCCCTACTGGTCATTCTTGCTTGTGACTACTGGCTTGTCTCGCTCTTTTGTGGCTATATGGAGTGAGCCAGCTTATTCTACCAAGATGAAACTTCGCTGGAATCTGTAAGCCTGAAATAAATCCTTTCATCCCATAACTTTTATACTATTGAAGGATAGGTGCCTGAGAGTCAAGATAGCATCCAGAAGTGAATTCAGGCATGCAGACCAGGTCTGTGTTGTGAAGGAAACAGGATGCCATATGAATAAGTTTAGACTTGCTTTGCAAGTGATTGGGCATCATTGGATGGGAGTAGGATGGAATAGGGAAGAAGAAGAAGGTTATATCTGTGTTTGAGAAAGATGACTCAGGTAACCAGAGCATGGGATGGTTTGGCTATTGGTCATTGTACATTGGTAACAGATGATGAGCACCTGAAGGAAGATCAGGGCATGAGGATAGAGAGGGACCCTTTGGAGGTACAGCAGACCAGGCTTAGTAATGGCTGGAAAACAGTTGGCATAACTAAGGCATGTTCTTGATTTCTGTCCCTGCATACAGATACCTGAGAACAGAATGGAAGGCTAGACAGCTGGAATGATTTTGGTTAGATTTAGCAATCTTAAGGAAGTAGAAAGGTAAGCTGCAAAATGTCTTCTAAGCAAATACCCTACATAAACTGGAATAGACCAATCATCACCCACCTCTGATCTCAATTAAAGCCATAGTACACTTCAACACAAATTAACTAAATGCCAACATCATGTTATTCTGACATGAAATAAGTGACTTTAAAGGTGGAAATGTTCGCACTTAGGGATCAGGGGTGAGTGAAAATGGATATATTAAGGGAGAAACTTAGAATTTTGAATACTATGGTGACAACTTTGGCTGAGTGAAATATAAGATACACTGATGAGCTGTGATGGGCCTTTCCATGCGCTGAACTGATCTAATTTTTTACTTAGGGAAACCAAAATGAGCACTAACTCAGATTTCCTAGTTGGTTTGGGGTTTGTAGGAAACAATCATTTCTCCAATGAGCTTAGATATAAACTACATGGATGAGACAAGAATCCCTGAGAATCAGGGGTGGAGGAAGCCAGAGGTTTACAGCATCAGCAGTGTTAAAGGCCTCTTAGAAATTCAGATTCTCGGTCCTCTCATCCGAACTGCTGATTCAGAATCCATAGCTGTAGATCCTAGGAATCAGTATTTTGGTGAGCCCTCTAGGAATTCTTATCCATTCTAAAATTTGAGAAACTTTATGTTTTATTCTTTTTCTCTTTGTGAAACCAGGAGGTCCATGGAGCTTAGTCAGTGCTGAGCCTACAGTAGCACTCATAGGAAAGCAGGGATGCTTTCAGAGTTTGCACTGGAATTTGAGTATATTTCAAAGGAGGCCAGCTTTCAGAGTACACTTTCAGACTGGAATAGATAGGGAGCTAAGCTAAATCAGCCACATGATGTTTGCAAGTGTGGAGCCCCTGGGGATATCTTGATCTCTCCCAGGACACCTAAATCTTCAGATCTTCTAAGGAGCTTACACCATGGACAGAGAGATACACATTTTCTTTTAATTTAGTGGAAAACATTGTATTCTTTGATTTAAATAGACTCATGAACACAAAATAGACTTAGTCTGCATAGGGAGAGAATAGTGAAATAATATATTTCATTCTTTAGATTTTGGGATAATGATGGGTCTTCAAAAACTGGAATAAAGGATATCCTCACCATATATTATTATGTTATTTATGATCTCCCCAAGTTGAAGAAATAAATAATGACATTAATTTAGCATTTGCTAATCAAATGCTAAATAAAAATGATTTTAAAAAATTGAAATTATAAACTGCAATAAAGAGAACTGTGTGTAGGTACACAGTAGATGTTGGTCACACCAAATATAAGAACAAAAATTATACAATCTTTAAAAAATAATGTTCTTAATATTCTTGGAGATAAAAGAAGGAACCTCAAATGCCTTTAAATAGTTTTGTTATTTCTAAAATAATTTCAAATTCCTGATGTTCCTTTCAAATCTGCAAACAACTTGAAAACAAATAAGAAGGAGGGTTTCTGCATTCTCACCCAGCGGTCCAAGCAGGCTGCTGGCACAGAACAGTTCTGACCAGAGGTGTGCAGAAGCAGTGTGAGGAGTTCTGAAATATCTATTGTGAAATCTTGGGAAACCATGGGAAGCTGGACAATTAGCATAGAAATGAAAACACTGAATTTATTTATTTTACTTATTTATTTATTTTAAATATTTTATTTATTCATTTTTTTAAAGGAGAGAGAGAGAGAGAGAGAGAGAGAGAGAGAGAGAGAGAGAGAGAACACCAGGGCCACCACCTTGTGGGTCTGGTTTATGTGGGTCCTGGGGAATTGAACCCGGGTCCTTAGGCACTGGAGGCAAGTGCCTTAACCGCTGAGCCATCTTTCCAGCCCTGAATTTATTTTTTGAGGGCAATTTTCTTCACCCTATTCTCCATCTCCAGGGTGTAACTTCCATCCCTTATTTACTTTTTTTAATCTCTATTTACTCCTATTAACATGACAGAGGCTTCCAAATTTTTAATCATTGATGAATTGATAGCTGAGAATGAAATGTCATGAAATCTGGGACTTTATCTTGTGTAATATTATCCTCGAGCTTACCTCTAGACATGAAGTAAGTATTCTGTGAATACTTGTAGAGCAAGTTGATCTCAGAGAAAATCATTTTACTTCTGAGTTGGGGAAGCGTGAGGACTAACAACCATGAAAATAACAATAGCCATCATTTGTTGAATGCCTACTATCACTTGACACTGTATTAGATGTGCCCGACAGTTTATCTTACTTAACCTTCCAGCTCATTTTATTAATTAAAAAATATTGAGCTGAGTGTGGTTGGTACATGCCTATCATCCTAGCACTTAGGAAACTGAGACAGGTCAAAGTGGGCTATATAATGTGCAAAGGCAGACTGGATTATATAGAAAGAACCTGTCTCCCCTCCAAATTTAAAGAAACTTATCTATATTATCTCAATTTTATAGATGAGAGACTAAAGCTCAGTGAGCTTAAATGATTGGACAGTGCCCTCTTGGCTAGTGTATGATGAATCCCAAACTGAAAGCCATTAGTCTGACTCCATACATGTCTTTTCTTTTCATTAAACATTACTGTCACAATATCTAAGAGGAAAAAATTCTCCTATGATTGAGAAGTCTCTTCAGGGCCTGCTTCATGTCCTTGTTTCTTAGACTATAGATAAAAGGGTTCAACATGGGAGTCGCCACTGTATACATTGCACCAGCTATAATGTCCTTTTTTGTGGCAGTCTCAGAGGGAGGGGACAGGTAGACACTAAAGAGGGTCCCATAGAACACACAGACAACACAGAGATGGGAACTGCAGGTGGAAAAAGCCTTGGTACCCCCACCAGAAGTTCGGACCTTCAGGATGGCAAGTACAATATGGATGTAGGAGATTACAATGCATAAAAAGGGGACCATGAGAGCTGTGCCTCCTAAGGTCAAAAGCACTAACTCATTGACATAAGTGTCAGAGCATGAGAGCTTCATGACAGAAGTGATGTCACAGAAGAAGTGAGCTATTTCTCCAACAACACAGAAGGAGAGTCGAGCCATGAGGAGAGTGTGAGTCAGGGCAACTATGTTGGTGAGGACCCAGCACAGTGCAAGCATCAGGACACACACTTGGGGGCTCATGACACTGGAATAGTGCAGAGGGTGACAGATGGCTGCATAGCGGTCATAGGCCATTACAGCCAGGAAGAAGCTGTCCAGATCCCCAAACATCATGAAGAAAAACATTTGTGTGAGGCAGCCTGTATAGGAGATGGTATGGTGTTGAGTTTGAACATTCACCAGCATCTTGGTCACCGTGGAGGATGTCAAACCTATGTCAGCAAAGGACAGATTGGCCAAAAAGAAGTACATGGGGGTGTGGAGGTGTGGGTCAGAGACAATGGCCAGGATAATAAGCACATTCCCAGTCAAGGTGACAAGATACACACACAGGAAAAGTCCAAAGAGTAATTGCTGTTGCCCTGGTAACCCAGAGATTCCTTGGAGGAAAAATTCAGCAACATTGGATTGGTTTTCCATGACTCTACAGCTTCTGGAGGGAGAGAAGACAGGGAGAATGTGGGACTTATTCTGTTACTGTAAGCACGGGCTATCAACATTCCAACTCCCAAATCTTTCTTTAAGTTTACCACTACTCTAATCTCAATTCCACCTGCTATCTGACCTACCTCCTTTCTTTCTCTCCTTCTAGAGGAGTTTCATATTTCCCTCTTTCAATCAATTCAATATTTATAGATATGCACTTCCAGGAAGGTTCTAAGCATGGTTGCCTCTGATATTACCAAGCTCTAGACTAGACTTCTTTTTGGCCAACCTGTCCTTTGCTGAGATAGGATTGACATCCTCCACAATGACCAAGATGCTGGTGAATGCTCTAACTCAATGGCCATACCATCCCTATACAGGCTGCCTCAAGCAAATGTTTTTCTTTATAATGTTTGGGGATCTGGCATCAGCCTGATATCAGCTGATTACTGTGGTAGAATGTATCCATGAATACAGTAACGTGAGATAAATCATATACTCATTTAGGAGAAAATCTCAAAACACACAAAAAATTCTTCTTTAAAATAAATCTTAATAGTACCTCATTTTATGATGAAGAACATTTGAATGACTCATGCCTCTTTATTTTTTCATAATTTCTCCAGACAGATAGGATGATAGATTTCATAAAGTATTGTTTGTACTTTGATATCAATATTTCAACCTTTAGCAAAAGAAGTATCTGAGTACTATTATATATTTCGATAGCCCTGAATCCCATACCAACTAAATAAAGCATTCTAAAATTATACAACCTTCCTGAGAGATCAGGAAAAGCCACAAGCTCTTTTCTCCTGAATTAAAATTTTTAATACTTTTTTTTGTAGTTTTCTGGTAGCTCTAGAGATCAAATCTAGGGCTAGGACTTGTAGCACATACTAGACAAGTGCCGTGCCACTGAGTTATACCCACAGCACTTATGTATATTGTTTTATTTTTAAAAGGTTATACTCTCATATCCCCTCTCCTCCATCTCCATTCCACGGGGGCCTATTCAATCTCACGATGAGAGTGACGTAGAGATGGACTTTTCTACATCACTCATCTTGATGAGATGCAAAATCTGTTGGGTCTTAAGAGAATTTCAGGACATGGTTATTATAATTTATGCAGTCTAATATTTGTGGCATATGATAGTTCTCCTTATAAGATCAAAGAGGAGATTTTGGAAGAGGGTGTGGAGAGATTGTAAGAGCCACAAAGTGGATAGAAATTCCAGAGGCATGACCCTCCTCCCCCTTGCCCAGAGACTGATGGAGAATGAATACCAATCACTGTACTATTTTTTTTTCTCCTCTGCATTTGTCATCCTCTAATCCACCCATTTCTGTTGAGTCTTTCATACAGACTGTAAGTTTGTTTTAGGGAGAGAAACATGTCTTTTGTTTCAGTATATAATGCATTGATCAGTCTATTGTAATGGAGGTCTTTCAGGTGATGATACCAAATAGGTAACAAGAAAAATTTTAAAAATCCTTTAAATAAATTCATAGTTCTCTATTTCAAGCTCAACTTTTTGCCTTCTGTCTCTGTTCTATACTCAAGTACCTTACTCTAGGAAGTCTTGCTTTATCCTTTAATTCTTCCATTCCCTGAAGAGGTTAGGTGTCCTTCTTGCGCTAGATCTTTGAGACATCAATGAGGTGCTTCCAGACACCCAAGGTTGAGCAGTCCCTTGACTTACCTCCAATGCCTCCTCATCTACTGTGTCAGTTCATAGGTAACAGCCGGCCTGATCATGATGGAAAGAGAGGACTTCAAGAGAGGAACTACCAACCCTCAATTGTTTGGGTCAAGTTTCTCTGCTTGTTGCTACCCTGGTTACTGAGAGGAAAGAAATGCAAATGTCCTTAATTTAAGGGGACAAGCTCAGAATCTTCCTGACCATTTTATGATGAGATTAACTGGAATTAAGGATCAGAGTCAAGATGGATAAATACAAATGCGATAGCCACAAGCAAAAGTCAGGTGGTTAAAATGCAAAATAAACATGGGTTAGAGGATGACAAAGGCAGGGGAAATAAGATTAGGTGTTTAGATGAGGAGTCCAAGAGGCTAAAAATAACTACAAAGACAAGCCAGGCATGGTGGCTCTCACCTTTAGTACCAGCACTCGAGAGGTTGAGGTAGGAGGATTGCCATGAGTTCAAGGCCACCCTGAACTACGTAGTGAGATCCAGGTCAGCCTAAACTAGAGTGAGCACCTACCTCAAAAAGAAAGAAAAAGAAAAAAGAAGAACTGTAAAGAGAAGGCTGGAGAGGTCCTAGCTACACTCATTGGCTAGAAGAAAGAAAACGAGAATGAACAGGTGCTATGCTGAGTACGTGAGAGGATCTGAGACACGTGGAATTCTGATCCCACCTGAACCAGATCACCAGGAATTTTGAAGCACTTGATATCTATAGTTTGAAACCTGAACTGATGGAGACAGAGAGCTGCTGGTTCATCAAGATAATAATACCCAGAAAAGGCTAAAGAGACTCTTTAGCTTTGGACATCTAAACACACAAGGAGTCAGGGGACAGAGTTCCCCAGAGCCTTGTTCATGGAAACATTCATAATTATCTGGTTTTCTCTCTGTAGTATAACTGACCAAATTAGCAAAGACTGGCTTCACTTAAAAAACTGGGTAATGGGATGGGAATATGATCAAGTTACAATACGTTCCTATATTAAAGTGTTCAACAAAATGTTTTAAAAATTGAAACTTCATTTTTCTTCTATATGATAACATTTTTTCTATTAATATTGATTATAATGGCAGTGTACAGCAAAAAAGTATTTTCTATGAAAATGAATTTCCTGTGTCTTTACAATAAGGTCTTGCTCCTAAGCTCCAGCTCTAAAGAAATTCTAAATCTGTCAATGTCCATCTCTATCTTTGGCAGTTTAATTGAATAGGGCTTATCTTTCTTTCTTTCTCTCTTTTTTTTGACACAGGATCTCTACATCCCAGGCTAGCCCCAAACTCATGGCAATTCTCCTGCCTCACCCTCTTGAGTACTGTGATTAAAAGGCATGAGCCACCACACCCAGTTTATACCATATCTTTCTTAAAGAATTCTCATGCTTCCAGTTCTATATGTTAAACTCATGCATCTAACTCCACTCATCTAATCAAACCCTATTACAAGTGAGTTTTTGATATCTTTATTTCCCAAAATTAGATACATTGTTTGAACAAATCCTATGCTGGTGGCCAGGAGAACCTGGCTGAATACTAGGCTATCCATGGTCCCCTGTCACAGGGACTGATCCAGACGACCCATGGAGGAGGTTATCCAGCGGTTTGGGGAGGGGAGGGCAGTGGGAAATTGGGGATAACAACTCATTGTTTGCCCACTAAATGTTATAACTCATTATGGACAATAAAAAATAATGAAAACTAAAAAAAATCCTATGCTGGTACACCCCATTTCCCTCCTCCCTGTTCAAGTCAATATGACAAGGGAAACAAATAGAACAAAAAATACTAACAAAAATTTGGAATTTGGAAGCCATATGGATCAATGACACAGAACAATGCCCTCAACTTCACTAAACTTTAGACAGTTTTTCCCTAGCTAGAAGCCCTCCAATTTCCTTCCGGTTACATTAACTTTAGAAAACTTGTCATTGTAAATTCCTTTTTTGAGATGGAACTCTTCTCCCAGACTCTCACCAGTTTCACTGCTTATGAATACTTTTTCTTTAAGACTCTGGAGCCACTCTTGAAATATAATCAAAAGAACAGAGTGATGCCAGAAAGATGGCTGGAGAGATGGGTCTGGCCTGTTTACCTCCACACAAAAGGGTCCAAATAAAGAAAAGACAACTAAATGGCAAGTTTGAGAGACTCTTCTGGAGTATAGTAAGGATGTGGCAGAGACAGCCAAGCACACAGAGACCCACGATACCCTTACAAAGAAGGGAGTTGAAAAACAAGCTGATATAACATAATGAGGGTTTCAAAACAAAGCTCCTCAGAAGGGCCAATACTATTCTAAAAGGTCACAGCATATTAACACAGGGAACAATTCATCAAGAAGATATAACTGGGGCTGGGTGATGGCTCAGTTGGTAAATGCTTGCCTTACAAGCATGAGGGCCTGAATTTGATACCAAGAACCCACACGATGCTAGATGTGATAGTGCACACCTGCAATCTCAGCCTTGAGAAGGAAGAGACAGGGGGTCCCTGGGATTCACTGGTCATCCAGTCTAGCCTAATCGGTGAACTCCAGACCAACGGGAGACTCAGACTTAAAAAAAAAAGGTGGATAGCATTCCTGAGGATGACACCCAAGGTTGGCCCTGGCTTCCATACCACATGTGTATACATGCACATGAACACACATAAGAAAAGAAGTTATAACAATTGCAAATATATATACACCAAATGTT
>PVHP010039120.1:0-16530 GCA_004024765.1 Zapus hudsonius | reverse complement strand
TTCTGTGCCATTATGGGTTTATTTTTGGTATTATGGCTCAGTTGAAAGCTGTGGGGACTTAAGAGTTGAGCTGAACATATTGTGTTTATATCTTGTATGATTATTAGTTTGTGGGGGCCAGGGGCGGACTGTCATGGTTTGATACAGGTGTCCCCCACAAACAATTGAATGTGTTCTGATAGATCGATCCTCAGCTGATAGCAATTCGGGAATTAGAACCTCATTAGAGCTGTGTTGTTGGGGGTGGGCTTATGGGGTTATAAGCCAGCTTCCCCTTGCCAGTGTTTGGCACACCTTCCTGCCGCTGTTTGCAGTGCTGTGGCAGAGGTGATGTCCAGCCCTCTGATCATGCCATCGTTTTCCCTGCCAGAATGGAGTCTCCCCTCGAGTCCGTAAGCCAAATAAACCCATTCCTCTACAAGCCGCTTTTGCTTGGGTTCTCTCTGCGCAGCAACTAGAAAGCTGACCGCAACAGAGGGGGACATGCTGGGATACAGGAAGCAAAGATTGGGCCCACAGGCCCCAAACATGCCAGGCCCCTCACCAGCCCAGCATGCTTGTTTTGATCATTTTTAGTAATGGGATTTTGTGGATCTAAATAGTCAAAAAGTCTCAATTCACAAACCAGTGTCCATTTTAGGTTATAAATGATAACTGGTGATTGTTTTCCAAGTTTGAAGCTTCTAGTGAAGAGCCTGGAGTTGGCTTTCTCCTTTCCTCCACTCTTCTAGTATGTCAGCCTCAGGGATTACAGAGGAGTATGAAAGGGAAGGAAAACAGGCATACAGGGATGTAGAGTTTCCTTTTTAGAGAAAAGAGAAAAGGCATATCAGAATGAATTAAAGCATTGTAAGTAGTGTGGACAATCTTGAGCTGAAGCACAATCAGGAAAATTTGAACAGATCTCAGAAATAGCACATAGAATTAAATAGAAGTTTATTTATGCTGTCAGGTTAGAAACACCCCTGTCATACTTCAAGGCATTAGCATGTCTATTTTTCTTAATTGATCTGCATGTATATTTTCCACCAGGAGATCATATTTTATAAAATAAAAGAGGATAAAAGATATGGCTAAACAAAAATTTCACTTGAGGCTATAAAACATAATCTAAAGATTTTACCAGCACTCATAGAATTCAGTGTGGTTGTAAATCCTATTATCTTTCCCAACCATGTATCCTTTCTTCACAAAGTTAGGCCCTCAACCACAAGAAGATTCACCGTATTAAGATATAGAACCTTCATTCCTTTATGCTATTATCCTTTCTCCCCTCTCCTACCTTCTCCGTCTTCTTTTATGTTCATTTAACTAATATTCAGTAGGTCTCAGCTTAAATGTAACTTCATTCAGGAAGACTAACGAGACATCAGAGGTCCTGGTATAACTTCCTGTGCTCCATACTGTGAGGACTATTTGACTACCATATTAGTTTGTTCAATTTCTAGTGTAATTCCTGCTCATGGCCATTACCACATATCTGTAAGAGATGGTCTTCCAGGTTCTCATTTGCATCTCAGAAGCTAGCATATTGTCTGGCACACAGTAAGAATGTATTATTGAATTAATTCATTTATGTGTATTTACATCAAATGTCTGATTGATATATACAAATTAATGGAAGTTACTTACTTCATTTATGGAAGGATTTTTTTCAAAATGTCTTCCCCAAACCAGAACATAGCCTGAGAGTTTGTAAAAACTGCAAATTATCAACATGAAAACAAAAGCACCATCTCCTATGTCAGAAACTGTGGGGAGGAAGGAGCTAGAATTAATAGTTCACCAACCTTTCAGGGCATGATAAAGTTTGTGAACCAATCCTCTAATATTTGAAGTGTTCTCTCTTGAAAGTGCTGAAGTTATCTTTGGTATGAGATGGTGTAACAGTTAAAAAGTCCTAAAAATTAAAACCCATATGTTCTTCTCTTTCTTAATGTTATTCAAGTTAACCATCCAAACTAAAGATTGTTTAACACAGTCCATTACTAGAGGACTCAGCTGGAAATTATTACAGTGGAAAACTACTGTCAACAGCTACAAACGGTCTCCAGGTATATGCATCTAGTCTTACTGGCTAGGAAATCACAGGATTACTTGCTTCATTTAGTTCTATATTTTAACAGTCTGGCATTTTAAAGTGCATGGCTGGATTTTTAATCAGATTGCCTGATTTATATACCTTTGTGGGAGAGTTGAATTAGGAAAGGTGTTAAACCTGTTTGACCATAGGGAGAGTATGTGACATTTGAAATGCATAGTCAATCAATGTGGGACCTAGGATCAAAGTCTCTGGTTAGATAAGGACAGCGAAAAGCCATATAAATATTATCCAGAACCTTCAGTCAATATTTGCTGATCCCTTTACCCATGGGCATTGTACATTCTGTAATCAAGTTCAAGGAGAAAGGAAGTATTGGAGATTGAGTCAGAATCTATTTTACACATGATGATTACCAATAGAACCAATCGGAGAGACCAAAGACAGGCAGAAAATAAGGTTTTAGATTCAACAAAGCAAAGGTTCAAAAAAATTCCAAGAGGAACCAAAGAAAGGAAAGAAAAAAAATGAAAACTTGTCAGTTCAGGTTAGCAAAAAATACTAATTAATAAACAAATTAAAAATTGCCAAGCACAGGGGACTTCCAGTGAAGATGGCAGACTCACGTTAAATTGTTCAAGAAATAATACAGGGCTTAAGTCCTAGAAGATGTCAGTGGACCTGAAATGGATGTGTACCCCTGGGAAAATTTCAGTTCCTGAGACTAATCACTACTACTGTGGAGTAATACTAATCACACATGCTATGGAGTGCTATTTACCCAAGTCAGGCCTCTGAGGTCTTGCTGACTTTGCAACCCCCCTGATTGGTCTTTTCCCATATCTCGTACACTCAGGGGACAAACCCACTGAGCAGAAATACACAGTGCAGGTGATAGGGCCCATGTTTCCACACTACCCCACTAACACAGTACCACATGGGGTCCTGAAGTTTAACCCATGCCAGCCTGTGTTTGATTTGGAGGTTCACACAAGATTAGTGTCATCCCATGCCACCACTCACTGTCCCACACGAGACCTGCAGGGCTCATCAGGCCCTGTGCCATCCCGCTCACATTATCCCACCCTAACTCATGCATGACCCAGAATTTCCCACTGTCCACCCAATATCACTTCATGCCACCCAGTACCACCTTGAGAATGTGCCAGGTGGCTCCTCAGGTCTGGCACTGCCCCACTAGTCCTGTATCACACCATCCAATGCACAACACAGAGGGCCACTAAGGTTGGGTTCCATGGCTGTGACATACTTCATGGTCCCAGGCATTCCCTTGAGGTCTCCACAGACCTGGGCCTGTGCCAAACAGGATCTGAAATCACTGCACTCCAGAGGTTTCCCCCTTGTGCCAACCACCTTGCACATGCACAGGCAGGCTCCCCACAACCTGCTGCATGCCATACATGCTGCAGTGGGCAGCCCACCCCATGCTGCCCTGCAGTAAACCTGAACTGCACTGGCCCCATATTTCCCATTACCCCATGCTGCCAGCCCCACCTTGTGAAGCCTCAGCAAATAGTTCTGGCCTATGCCACCTCCTCGGATTCCCAGATGCTTTCACACACCAAAACCTCCACACCTGCCTCCTTCCCAGACCCAGGGTCTGGCCTGCTCATTAGAGAACATTTCAGACCTCAAATACAGCTTTCATATTAGACACTGGCCCAGAGCTGCTAATGTTCCAGAAACCTTCATAAACAACATCTTTGAATATAAGATCACACACTACAAACTGGTTCAAACCCAAGACAGAGCACTCACTGAAGATCCTACAAGGGCAAATACTTGCTTCCTCTTTAATAAAATAAGACATCTACCCCAAGATGGGTAGACCTAAAAAAAAAAATCAAAGTCCATATAACTGTGAAATCTCCAATAAGATGGCAGAGCACCACAATGGAAGTCTCCAATGAATACATAGAGACAACAGAAATTGAATCCCAAAAGGAAAGCATAAATAACTTATTTGATAAATCCAATGAGACGTTGGTCAAGTGAATGACTGAACTGGAATCAAGAAAACAACAAAAATTACATAAATGAAATTAAGTGGAATCATCTCATAGCACACTGCTTTTGTTACTGGGCTTAACTTATTTGAGGAAAACCAGAGAGACCTCAAAATAGTGATATATGAATTTAATATGAATCAATAAATAGAGGATTTCAATAACCAACTGAGTAAGCTTAATGAAGATATGATTAAATGTACAAGTGAATTCCTAGAAACATCAAGAAAACAATCTATGACCTGAAATTGCAAGTTTCCAAAGGGATGGATGTGATACAGAAAAATACAAGAGAAAAAAATCAAATAGAGCTTGTAAAAGCCTTCTAGAAATTCCCACTACCAGAGTAGATCAAGTGTAGGACAGTACCTCAAATCTGGAAAAGAAGACAGAAGAAATGGATTGTGAGTCCAAAAACTTTGATAAGTTGAAAAAATAACACAAACAGAATATGAAGGAATTATGGGATACCCTAAAATAAACAAATATCCATATCATGGTATACCAGAAGGGGAAGAAATTCAGGCCAAAGGCATGAAGAACATATTCAACAAAATTACTAAAGGAACCTTTCCCACTCTCTCCAAAGAGTATCCCAATCCAGATACAAGAAGCTCACACAACACCAAACATACAGGACCAAAAAAAGACACTCAACAAGGCCCAACATAATTAAATCTCTAAACAACAAAATAAAGAGAAAGTGCAAAAAGCAGTAAGAGAGAAACAACTCATAACATACAAAGTCAATTCTGTCAGAAATACCTCAGATTTCTCAGTGGAAATCCTGAAAGCCAGAGTGCCTTGGAATGGAGCACTTCAAGGTCTAAGTAAATCTGGCTTACAACCCAAACTGACATACTCAGCAAAAGTATCCTTTGTAATAGAGGGTGAAAGGAAAATCTTCCATGATTAAATATAGATCTATGATTAAAGGGACACTAATTCAACCCTACAAGGAATACTTCAGGAAATACTGCACACAGAAGAGTTGAACAACCAACCTCAAGAGTCTACAAGAGGAAGAACACAATATCCAAAACCAGAACTGGCACAAAAAAATTGAAAGCCCAAGAAATCACCAATACCCATAAAGCTTCTAACATGGCAA
The DNA here is from genome assembly GCA_004024765.1 of Zapus hudsonius. NCBI lineage: Eukaryota > Metazoa > Chordata > Mammalia > Rodentia > Dipodidae > Zapus > Zapus hudsonius. The sequence goes on along the minus strand of PVHP010039120.1, from coordinate 11,351 downwards.
GAATCAAATCAAACCTCACAGTTATAACGTTAAATATTAGTGGTCTTAACCCACCTAACAAGGGAAACAAGCTAACAGGTTGGATCAGAAAAATGGACCCTGCTATCTTCAAGAAAATGATTTATTAGTTTCCAATGGAAAATGATTTTCTAAGCATTTGGAAATAAGAAACAATCAGGTCTGGCTATATTAATATCTGGCAAAATAGAATTCAAACCAAAAGTAATTAAAAAGGACAAAGAAGGCCACTTTTCTCATCAAGGGAAAGATCCTACAGGAGGACATTACAATTGTAAATCTATATACACCAAACACTGGTATATCATAGTTCATAAAGCAAATCCTACTTGAAAACAAGCCAGAAATAAATCTTAACACCTTCATAGTTGAGGATTTCAATACTCCATTATCACCAATAAACAGATCATCCAAGCAGAAAATCAACAGGGGAATCATAGATTTTAACAACAACATAAATACAGAACAATTCTAGAGAATACACATTCTTCTCAGCAGCCCATAGAACCTTCTCCAAACTAGATCAGATATCAGGTCATAAAGCATGTCTCAATAAATTCAAGAAAATTGATGTCACTTCCTGTATCATATCAGACCACAATATATTAAAGTTAGAAATTAACAATGATAGAAATAGCAGAAATTACACCAGCTTCTGGTGCATGAACAACATGCTACTAAACAATGAATAGGTCATGGAAGAAATCATAAAGGAAATTGTAAAAACTCTAGACAGAATGATAATGAAAACACAGCATACCAAGATTTGTGGGAGACAATGTTGGCATTCCTAAGTGGAAAATTCATAGCACTAAATGCCTTCTGAGCAAAGACAGAGATTTCAAAGTAAAAACTTAACCATCCACATAAAGCCATTAGAAAAACAAGAGCAATTCAACCACAAGATTTCCAAATTAAAAGAAATAATTAAGATCAGAGCTGAAATTAATGAATTAGAAACTAAGAACACAAGGAAATTGATGAAACAAAAAGCTGGTTCTTTGGAAAAATAAATAAGATTGATAATCCTATTGCCAAATTGATAAAAAGAGAAAAAAAGAGAAGTCTAAATAAGATTAGAAATGAAAAGGGAGACATCAATGAAATTGGAAGAGTCATCAGGCCATATTTCCAAACCCTCTACTCTATAAAACTGGATAACCTGGAAGAAATGGATGAATTCCTAGATGCATACCAGCCATTAAAACTAAATACAGAGCAGATTAATCTTCTAAACAAAATATTACATTCATAGACATTGAAGATGTAATTTTAAAAATCCCCCTGTTGTGGTCAGCTTTCTTGTTGCTGTGCAGAGAGAACCCAAACAAAAGTGGCTTGTAGAGGAATGGGTTTATTTGGCTTACAGACTTGAGGGGAGACCCCATTCTTGCAGGGAAAATGATGGCATGAGCAGAGGGGTGGACATCACCTCTGCCACAGCACTGCAAACAGCGGCAGGAAGGTGTGCCAAATAGTGGCAAGGGGAAGCTGGCTTATAACCCCCATAGGCCTGCCCCCAACAACACAGCTTCATCGAGGTTGTAAAACCCAAACTGCCATCAGCTGAGGATCAATCTATCAGAACACATTCAATTGTTTGTGGGGGGCACCTGGATTAAACCATGACACCCCCCAAAGGAAAATTCCATTATCTAGTGGATTCTCACACAGCTAAATTCTACCAAATCTTCATCATATAACTGAAACCACTTTTTTCAATCTTTTTCACATAATTGGAGAACATGGAATGTTCTCCAACTCTTTCTATGTAGGTAGAATTACTACAATACTAAAACCAGAGATACAACCAGAAATGAAAACTATAGGCCTATATCCCTGGTAAATTTAGAAGCAAAAATCCTCAACAGAATCCTTGAAAACTGAATTCAACAAAACATCAAAAGCATATTCTCCTTGATCAAGTAGACTTTATCCCAGGGATGCAGAAATGGTTTAACATAGAGAAATTAAACAACATAATTCACACATGAATAAATTTAAACACAGAGCCAAATGTGCATTTCATTGGATGCAGAGAAGGCCCTTGACAAAATACAACATTACTTCATGATCAAAATGTTGTAGAGAATGGGCATTGAAGCTTTACCTCTCAACATAAGAAAGGCTATATATAAAAAACCTAAAGTCCAAATCAAACTTAATGGGGAAAGACTCATGGATTTCCCATTAAGATTGTGAACAAGACATGAGTGCCTACTCTCATCACAGATCTTCAATGTAGTACTTGAAGTTCTAGCCCAAGCAACAAAAGAGGAGATAGATATAAAAGGGATACAAATCAGAAAGGAAGAAAATTAAACTAGCCTTGTTTGCAGATGACATGAATTTATATATAACAGACCCAAAATATTCTACCATAAAACATCTAAAGATGATAAATTCCTTCAGAAAAGTTGCAGGATATAAAATTAACACACAAATCAGTAGCCTTCCTATATGCAAATGACAAACATACAGAAAAAGAAATCAGTGACATTGTCCTGTTTTCAATATTCACAAAAAATTAAATACCTTGAAATAACACTTGCCAAAGATATGAAAAACCTATATAATGAAAATATAAAAACACTCATGAAAGAAATGGAGAAGGAAATAATAAGCTGGAAAGACTTTTCATGCTCCTTGATAGGTAGAAATAATATTTTTAAAATAACAGTTTTACCAAAAGCAATACACAGTTTCAATGCAATACCCATAAAAATCCTATCATCATTCTTTTTAGAGATAGAATAAATAATCTCAAAATTCACATGGAATGGTAGAAGGACAACGGATATCCAAGGATATCCACAGCACAAGAAACATCTCAAGAGGTATCACTATACACAATCTTAGGATATACTGTAAGCCATAGGAACAAAAAACAGCATAGTATTGACATAAAAACATACAGATAGACCAATGGAACAGAATTGAAGACCAGATTCTTCGTTCAAGTAACTACATCTACTTGATCTTTGACAAAGGTACCAACAAAGTACACAGGAGAGACAGCATCTTCAACAAATGGTGCTGGACAAATTGGATAATCACATGCAAAAAAATGAAACTAGACCCACTCTTCTCTCCATGCACAAAAATCAACTCCAAATGAATTAAAGACCTCAATATAAGACCTGAAACTCTTAAATACCTGGTAGAAAAAGGGGGGAATTCTCCATGAGATAGGAGTGGAGAAAGGTTTTCTTAACATTAACCAGTAACCCAGGAAATTCAGCTATCACTCAACAAGTGGGATCTCATCAAGCTAAAAAGCCTTTGTACAGACAAACATACCATAAATTGAGCCTACAAACCACCACCAGAAAGGGCAAAAATCTTTCCCAACTATACCACTGTCTGAGGCCTAATATCTAGAATCTAAAAAGAACCCAAAAAATTATATAAAAAGTTAAGAAAATTCAAATAATTCACTCACAAAATGGGACAGTGAACTGAATAGGGAATTCCCAAAGGAAGAAATTCAAATGACTAATACTCACCTAAGAAAATGTCCAGCATTCTTAATCATCAGGGAAGTTCAAATTAAAACATTTATGAGATTCCACCTTACTCCAGCTAGGATGGCAATCATTAAAAATTCAAACTATAATAGATGTTGGTGAGGATGTGTGGAAAGAGTAAATCTCATTCACTGATGATATAACCACTTATAAAACCACTATAGAAATCAATATTGAGACTCCTGAAAAAGATGAAAATGGAGCTACCAACTGACCCAAGTATTCCCCTACCAGACATCTACCCTAGAAGCTCCTATCTTCAGTACAGAAACATTTGCTCAACCACGTTTATAGTTGCTTAATTAACAATAGCTAAGAATTGGAACCAACCCAGATGCCCATTGCTGGATGAATGGATATGAAACTTGTGATGCATATACACATTGTTTTACTCAGTAAGGAAAAACAACATATTGAAATTGTAGTAAAACAGATGGAGTTGGGACAGATCATACTTAGCGAACTCACACAAGCACAGAAAGACAAATACTGTATATTCTCACTCATCTGTGGTTCCTAACTAGGAATAGCTTGAGTTGCAAGGATATCTGGCACGCAATTCAATGGACAGATCATAGAGATGGAAGTATTTGAGGGGATATATACACAAAACTAAACCTAAAATGAATTTGTTCCATAGATTCCTAACTCCTGGGCAGCAGACTAAAAGATACAACCCTCCAGAGGAATGTTGTCAAATAGAAGAGCTCTGAAGAGGGTGGGATGAAGCCTAACCCTAATACATTTGGATCTGGCTTGTAATTCCCAATACCTACAATTATTGAACTGTTGATTGGAGAGAACTAAGTGATACCCAAAATAAGACAGGCTTCTGTCAAAGCACTTGATTACTTGCCCCGGGCAAAAAGATATATCCCTATTGCTGAAGACACCACAGGCTGCAGACACACATTGAGAGACCTAGCTAGAACATGAAAGGAATCCAGTTCCCAGATGATTTGCCTGTATAGTGATGAAAAGCACTATATGAGCTGCTAGGGAAAATTGTCCAACAATGTTGGGAGAAAGCAGGGGACACTGCTATATGACAGCAACCAGTTTGACAAGATGTACACACCTGTGTAATAGTGGCAGCCAACCTAGGTGGGTAACCATGGGCTCTATTATTCGCTAAAAGATCCACTTAGTGTCAAGGATCCGATAGCTGGATCTGGGATCCAAGCCAACATGTTATGGAGATAAAGAATATGGACTCCAAGGAGAAGCTTCCACTAACCTTGGGCCTAAGGGAGAATACAGCCATCATAATCTCTCCAAATTAACATTGTTTATCCCATTTAATCTATGCTGATCTCACTCTCCATTGAAGAATCTGTCGGTTAGAACCAATGACTACCTAATTTTACCAACATAAATATAAAAATAAATATAACAACATAAATCATAACTGTCTCTCTGGCAGGAGATGAACCACCCCTTGCATATCAGCTAGGGACTAAGTAAAGTCACAGAGGAATTGGCCAGATGAGCAAAAGTGCTGCTTTCACAGTGAGCCTGACAACCTGTGCCAGAGTGATGGAGACTGATACTGAGGATACTCAAAATGTACCAAAGCAAAAATCCAGAAGCTGCTAAGAGCTCAACACTGTAGTAGACTTAAAAGACTCCCAACACTCCAGGGATTTTGTGGAAGATGAGGCAGAAAGATTGTAAGAGCCAAGGTGAGTGGGAATATCCAAGTGCTTGACCCCCACTACCACAATGACTGACTGCTGCTAGTACAACTCATAGGCCACAACCCCATGATGCACACCAGCAGTCCCACTGAGGAGGGTCCTCAGGGTAGTGGTGGCAGGGAGGAGAGAAACAGTGGTACTAACACATGATTTGTTCATAAAAAGTTTCTATTTAATAAAAATAAATGCCAAGCACTATATAATGGAGGGAAAGAAAGAGAAAAGACTCAAAATGTAGATCATTTAAGTGTCAGACAATATACTTCCCCCTCTACTGCATCTATGTCTAATGAAGGAGCTGCTAGCCATATGAGAATATTAAAATCCAAATGAATTACAATTTCATAAAATTAAAAATTTAGCGCAAAGTCACATAAATCACATTTTAATTATTCAATGTCTACATGTGGCTAGCATATTGAACAAAGCATTTTCAAATGTTCTCATCATTATAGAAAGTTCTATTGGATTGTGCTACTCTAAGATCAAATGTACACTTTTCTGTTTCCAGAGATACTTAAATCCATAGATATTCTTATTGATTAATTAGAATCTGTCATGAAATTCAGTGCAAATATTCCCTTATTTGCTTATCTATATACCTCTAAAGTATATATTAAATGCAAAAGTTAAGTTGTATGCCTCCTCTGTCGGGACACTGCCCTGAGCAACACCTGAAGAGTAAAGATGCTCAGAATGTCAACTATGTTCTCCAGAAACATATGTGGTAGTGCCTATAGGACCAGAGCATGATCATAATATAAAACAAGAAAACTAGAAATTGAGACAGGTATAAATTAAGGCACATGTCTTCAATATCTATCATCTATCTATCATTTCTATGTCTATCATTTCTATCTATGTATCTATCATCTATCTATCAGCCTATCTATCTATCTATCTATCTATCTATCTATCTATCTATCTATCATCTATCTATCTATCTATCTATCTATCCATCTATCTATTTCATTGTTTAAAAAATGATGTTCTAGTTCCATACCAAGCAATGCATATCTGTTGATTTGTTGTCTTTTACCATCAGGCAGATATCTGTTGGGTATGAAGAGACAGAGCAGTATAGGTGAATGAGCGTTGGCATGGAAGCCAAGAGAGGAAGGATTTATATATCAGCTCTGGTACAATATTTCTTTGTGTTTGATCAAATGACTTCAACAACTTAGCAGCTCTTGTCAAAATGTCTGGTTATTACTTATTTTTAATTCTTCAGGTGCCAAGATAATAAAGCCTTTAACAAGAAAATGGACTCAGGAACCAGTCTCTACTTACCAGAATTATTTCAAGGCCTTAAGCCAAATTAGATAACAACATAAAAGCTTCTTTGGGAACAGATAACTGCTTAATCAATATAAACCAATCAGCAGTCATTAAGGAATGTAAACACTTTTGCAGGAAAAACAACTTTGGAATACACAAATTAAAATTCCTTGAGATACTAAATATAACTGATAATAGCTAGAAATATTATTCCACAAGATGATGCATTTATCATAAGAGAAACACATCAATAGTCTCAACTTGTGAGCACACACTATAATGTTATCTCCTATATTATTCTTTCTCAAATGAATAATTGACAAGTGATTATGATGAACACCTTGCATAGCTGGGTAACAGCAAACCTATCAGCATTAAGTTCACAGTTGATGACAATAATATTGTATCTTAATCATTCTTTTGTATCTTCCTATATGTATGTGTGTGCATGTGTGTATGCATGCAGAGGCCAGAAGTGCACTTCAAGTGTCATTCTCAAACTAACGCTCAGCAATACAGTTAGTTGATCTAGGAAGCAAGACTTAAGCAGTCCATCCACCAGTATCTGCCTCCCCAGTACTGGGATTACAGGTACACACTACCATGCCCATCACTTTACATAGGTACCAATGTTTTGAGTGCAGATCCTTGAGCTTGTGTGAATAAGCACTTTACCCACTGAGCCATCTTCCTAGCCCTAAAAACTTAACTTCTCTGTCTTCATCCTGAATTTTATGTATCTATACCAGAATATCTCAATTTTTTAATTCCTTCTTTTCTTCCTTTTTCCTCCCTCCCTTCTTCCCTTATGCTTCCCCTCCCTCCCTTTCTTCCCTCCCTCTTTCTTTCCTTCCTTCCTTCCTGCCTGCCTTCTTTTTTAAAGATTAGGACAAAGAAGGTAAAGAACAAGAATGTTGGTTTATTTAAGGCTATCATAGTTTTCTCTGTTTGGTTTAAAAATATCCTTTCACCCCCCACCCACACACCAAAATGCCTTCTCTAATGACAAACAATTTCCTGCTATTCCAGATTCCAAAACATTCATCCTTGGGAAGGGCCATGCAAATGTTAGATGGGTGAGTTATATGCAGTTTTCTAAGGAATTTTTATTGAGTTGCATTGGATATGCAGGCTAAAATACCATTCTGTCTTTTATTAAACACTAAAAAGTCTGTGATTCAATTAACTCAGCAAAGAAAAATTTGGTTGCAACACATAGCGGATGGGAGGAAGACTATCACATAAGACTGTACCAATTGTACACAGTACAGGAAAAAAATGTTTAAAGTCTTTGCATGAATAATATCTCCTGGGGTTGTAGTTCTATTGCTCAAGTACTCATGATAACCTTAACAGGACTTTTTCTGTAAAATTATTATAGGCTATTTGTTCCATGTGATTAGTATTATTACATGCTGATCATAGGCAGACTTGGTATGAGATTCTGTTAAATTATTCTGATGATGTTTCTGTCCTCATGATGCTAATACTGAATTAGGAGAGTAAGAACTATGCAATTCTCTAATGATTAAAACATTATAGATACCATAGTACAACAATCACAAGGTGCCCTGTAGTACAGAGGTTTGATACCCATTTGGATAAATTCCATGTGAGATTCCTAAAGGGATTGATAGTCATTTTGAAATATCAAAAATGGATAGGAGTTAGGTCAAAGGAGTGATATGGTGGGTTGGGATGAAGTAGAAGGAGGTGCAGTAAGCATTTACCCAGAAGAATATTGTTCATGACAAGGACTGACATGATGATGTGACACTGAGTTTTCAGCCATTTCCAGATGCCAATTGGTTGGAGCCTTGTGTGCTTGTTTTATAGGTGGCCATGGAAGAGTCGAGCCATAGGCTATACTACAGATGTCATCTTTAGGTAGTGAAATGTACAGCTGTACTGTGGACCTATCAGTGACTGTTTTCTCTATCTTTATGCTTTGTTCTAAAGTAATCGGAGTACCTTAATCCCCATTGAACTGTGGAAACCCACTAAGAATAGAGTATGCTTTTGTTCCTTAGGTCCCATTGTCTTTGTATGTGGTAGCTGTCCACTAAATATTAACAGATAGTAATGAAACAATCATCTATCCTAAGGGAAGTCAATGTGACCTAAGCACTTGGTATTTTCCCCCTTGTCTAACTCTTCTATAAGTCAAACCAACTTGGACATTTGATACAGGCCAACTCTGAACCTGGCTTTTTAAAAATTTCAATTGTGCTGTTAGCAAAACCATAAAGAATGTTTTTCTCATATTATAATATGACAGACAGAAAAGGATATTTAGGCAAATAATGATATTTTCAGCAAAAGACTCATGATCTTATGTTTTGATTTCAATCTTATAAACACTTGAAAGCAGCTTTATAGGTGTCTTGGGCTAATTCTGAGAGAGCTATAGTTTTTGTGCAGTCAATGGAAAGAAAATACAGTATCCTGTTCCAATAAAAGTTTCAGACTTGGCAACCCTCAGTCACAACACACTTGGGTCATGAGAGCCCGGCTGAAGAATGAGCTATCCATGGTCCCCTACCACAAAGACTGATACAGACGGCCCACGGAGGAGGATATCCAGCTGACTGGGGATGGGGAAGGGGGGCAACGGGGAATTGGGGATAACAACTCATGGTTGGCCCACTAAGCAATGTGATTTATTATGGACAATAAAGAAAAAAAAGTTTCAGACATGGCAGTAAATCAGGCTCACCTTTCAGAATGCAACATTAGGCCATCATTTTGGCATAACATTTGGTAATATCATTGACACAGTGCATGCAGTTCTCGTAGCCCACATATCTAGCAAGAATTCCAAGGGCAGCTTTATTTTTAAGCCAGAACATGACCATGGTATGTAGTTTCTTACCTGATATGGAGAAAACCACAAAGACAGCCAGACAGCAACCCACTAATGACATTAACCTTTGTCTTGACACAGGGAAATACCTTTTCTCAAAGGTCATGGAATTTCTTCATATCTCCACTAATAAGTTTGTAATTATAGTGAAAATAATTCTCAAGTTATGCTTCTCAGCTTAAAATTTTGAATAAATTAGATTTTAAAAAATGTTCCTTGACCTTCATCAACCGCCCTTCTTTTCTCCTATTAGTGAGTGATAAATGTACCAGATACAATGAGAAGTAATCTTAAAGAGTAGCCTTTTGTAAATTAGCTCATATGTTCAGCTTGCATCCAAGTTAGGGAATTTTGATTTTATTTTTTCTCTGGCAGTTGAATCATTTTAATTTGTCACAAGCTCTGGATCCAGAATAACTGAGCCAGATTTGGTCATCCGTGACAACAGTGGTATTAGTTAGAGCAATAGGAAAAAAAATTCAGATTTAATGCTGCCAATACCCCATACTTCTTGTAGTAAATATGCTATAGTCTGTTTTTACCTTTAGAGATGTTCAATAAATATGAATAAACTTACCCATGTAAGAACTCATTTATAGTACATTCTCTTTATATTAGGTTTTGATGATCTTGGATTATATTGGTCTGTTTCAGCACTGAATTTTCCATAGTTTCTTGAGACTTTCAACAAAACAAATATATTTGACAGGTACACATAACTGATATATTATAGCTTACACATAAATCTCTTTGTTCTTGAGCATTTTCCTACATTCGGTTTGCACATAGATGTCCAGTGACTATTTTCTGGAAAGAGTGAATAGCTCTATGAATGTTTCCCTGTATCAGTTAACCTAAATATGTTAAGGACAGATTGTGACTTGGATCATTTTCAAACAACATCCTTCAATTGAAAAGTAGTCTAACCCTCTCAGCAATTTTCAATCCTCTGGGGTGTCTCTGGTTTTCTCACATCCTAGCAAGCACCCAGGAATAGTCACTACAGTCTGTGGCCCTATTCTCCAGGCCACATGAGGCTTCCAGATAGCTCCCTTCTCCCCCAGGGCTGAGCAGTCATGCTTCATACAAAAATACTTCACCATACTAAAGATTGAATTTTCTACTTGTTTTTTAGAATCAACTTGTATCTCCATTGGTAGGATTTCAGGCTATCTTGTTTAATCTTTAAAGCATCATTACATACCTCCAGGTTGCCACTTTGTCTCTGAGTCTCTGATCTCTTGCCCCCTCCCCTCAGTTCTTATAACTGCATTTCTTCTTTGTGCTTAGGATCGTCACCTCAACTTATAGCCTCCTGGATCATCTTAGGATCAATTTTTACATCAGAATCAGCAGAGTTTCCTGAGAATCCCTCATAGGGGAGTGTCATGGTTTGATCCAGGTGTCCCCCACAAACAGTTGAATGTGTTCTGATAGATCCTCAGCTGATGGCAGTTTGGGTTTTACAACCACGATGAAGCTGTGTTGTTGGGGGCCAGCTTCCCCTTGCCAGAGTTTGGCACACCTTCCTGCCGCTGTTTGCAGTGTTGTGGCAGAGGTGATGTCCAGCCCTCTGCTCATGCCATCGTTATCCCTGCCAGAATGGAGTCTCTCCTCGAGTCCGTAAGCCAAATAAACCCATTCCTCTACAAGCCGCTTTTGTTTGGGTTCTTCTGCGCAGCAACTAGAATGATGACCCCAACAGTTTTGGTACCAGGATGTGGGGTCATCTGTTGCTGCTAGAACCCTTATCTTGTGGCTTTGGTCTTTGAAAGTGATCTGCAGGAGGAATATGGATGGATTGGAAACCTCGTCCAAAGAGGTGCCTTGCAGTGCTGTGAGTACAGCGTGATGGACCATTCTGGTCAGAGTTGGAAAGACCTGAATGCAATAAGAACTATGGACTGTGAGGTTTGGCTTACGAGGGGGAGAAAGAACTTGGTCAGGACTGTGCCAGAAGCAGTTTGC
>PVHP010039119.1:0-16461 GCA_004024765.1 Zapus hudsonius | reverse complement strand
CCAGATATAATCCCGTCCTCTTCGTGAGCTCCTGTCACGATGCTGTTCGGCTGTCATCAAAGGACAAACCAACGGGACTGACTACCCAGTCTTGAATTTTCAGCCTCTAAAATTGCTTATGAAGGCTGGTGTGGTGGCTCACACCTTTAATCCCAGCACTTGGGAGGCACAGGTAGGAGGATGGCCATGTTCAAGGCCACCCTGAGACTACATAGTAAATTCCGGGTAAGATTGGGCTAGAGTGAGACCCTACCTCAAAGAAACAAACAAACAAAAAAAGCAAAATTGTGTATGAAATAAACTTCATCTGTGGGGGGTTGAGACAGGGTCTTACTACGTAGCTGAGGTTAGCCTCAAACTTGTAGCAATTCTCCTGCGTCTGCCTCCCGAGTGCTGATTAAAAGCATGCACTGCTAGTAATAAACCTCTATATATATATATATATATAAAAAAAATCAGTCTGAGCCATGGTGGCTCATGCCTTAATTCTAGCACTGGAGAGAAGCCAGCCTGGACTACACTGTGAGTTCCAGGTTAGTCTGAGCTAGAGTGAGACCCTATCTCAAAAGAGAAAAATTAGGGCTGGAGAGAATGCTCAATGGTTAAGGCACTTGCCTGCAAAGCCTAACAACCTGAGGTTGATTCCCCAGTACCCATGTAAAGCCAGATGCACAAAGTGATATATGCATATGGAATTCTTTTGCAGCGGCTGGAGGCTCTGGCACACTCATTTTTTTCTCTCTGCTTGCAAATAAATAAAAATATTTAAAACAGAGAAAAAAGAAAGAAAAATTAGCTGATGCCTTTAATCCCAACACTCAGGATACAGAGGTAGGAGGACTGCTGTGAGTTAGAGGCCAATTTGAGACTACATAGTGAATTCCTGGTCAGCCTGGGCTAGAACGAAACCCTACCTTGGGAAAAAATAAATTTTTCTGCTTCAAGTAAAACAGACTACTACTTGTGGTAACGTGAGCCTATGTATTTCCTCTCCCTCCTGAGACTCTAGTGAAAAGGGGACAGAATGAGAGGACGGAAATAGAGATGCCGACAAACAAAACATGGTAGCCGGGCGTGGTGGCGCATGCCTTTAATCCCAGCATTTGGGAGGCAGAGGTAGGAGGATTGCCATTAGTTCGAGACTACAGAGTGAATTCTAGGTCAGCCTGGACTAGAGCGAGACCCTACCTCAAAAAACAAAACAACAACAACAAAAAAAACATGGTAAGACAGAGACACCTAGTGACTGACACAGAGAAATGAAGAAAATCAAACTTAAGTCTTCCCTGGCAGAGCACACCCACTTTGTGGACCTAGAATCCTCAGGAATGAGGAAGGACCAAAGTGAACTGGGAAGATGGCTCAGTGGTTAAGGCACTTGCCTATAAAGCCTAACAACCTGGGTCCAATTCCCCAGTACCCACATAAAGCCAGATGCACAAAGTGGCACATATATCTAGAGTTCATTTGTAGCAGTTGAAGGCCCTGGCACACTCACTCTCTCTCCCTCTCTCTGTCTGCTTGCAAAAAAAATGAACAGGATTTAAAAAAAAGGATAAATCCTATTAAGGTAGGATTGGCTGGAGGTCCAGTGCAGAACAGCTGGAGCCCCAGGCCTCTCCACTCTGAGTTCAGCCAGACCCAGTCCCATTGGGGCTCCTTGTAATGAGCCTGGGGCCTGTCTGAGCACCCTCTGGTGCAGTTCACCGGATGGCACATTCAAGCAACCTTTACAGCATGTTTTGTTTTTTAATTTTCTGGTGCTCAGGTTTGAACCCAGGACCCTGCACATGCTAGGCAAGCACTGTACCACTGAGCCACATCTGTGGTCCTGTAGCATCACTTTTTAAATATGGTTTAAAAATATTTTTTTATTTGCAAGCAGAGAGATAAGAGAGAAACAGACAGAGAGAATGGGTGGGCCAGGGCATCTATACTACAAACGAACTCCAGATGCATGTGCCACTTTGTACATCTGGCTTTCCATGGGTACTGGGAACTGAACCTGAGTCAATAGTCTTTGAAGGTAAGGGCCTTAACCTCTGAGCTATCTCTTCAGCCCGAAAATATATTTCCCTACTTTGAAAAACCAAATAAATAAATAAATAAATAAATAAACTGATTAAGTCAATCAAACTGAAAAAAGGGAACTTGGAGAAAGTGAAAACAGGATATGAAACAGTGAAACAGAAGCAAGGGTTTAAAAAAATCCTTACAGGGCTGGAGAGGTGGCTCAGAGGTTAAGGCACTTACCTCCAGTGCCTAAGGTCCTGGGTTCAATTCCCCAGGACCCACATAAGCCAGACCCACAAGGTGGTAGCCCTGGTGTTTCTCTCTCTCTCTCTCTCTCTCTCTCTCTCTCTCTCTCTTTCTCAATCTCTCTCTCTTTCTCAATCTCTCTCTGCTTGTAAATGAATAAAATAAAATATTAAAAAAATCCTTACAATTATTACCCAGAGAGATATGAAAGGATATATTAATCATGAAACAAGAACAGAGTTCTAATAAGCCAACCATGATGGCACACATCTTTTTTTTTTTTTTTTTTGAGGTAAGGTCTCACTCTAGCTCAGGCTGACCTGGAATTCACTAGAGTCTCAGGCCTTGAACTCACAGCAATTCTCCTACTTCTGCCTCCCGTGTGCTGGGATTAAAGGCGTGCACCACCACGCCGGCTGGCATACATCTTTAATCCCAGCATTTTGGAGGCAGAGGTAGGATCATCATGGTTCAAGGCCACCCTGAGACTACTGTACTAAATTCCAGGTCAGCCTGGGCTAGAGCAAGACCCTACCTTAAAAAAAAAAAAAAATCCAGAGTTCTAACAACTGAAATTGAAAAAACAAGAAATATATCTATTTGTTTTTTGAGTCAGGGTCTCATTTATTCCAGGCTGGCCTTGAACTTGCTGGCCAAGGATGATCTTGGAACTTCCGATCTTCCTGCTGCCCCCCCCCCCACGAGTGCTGGGAATACAGGCGTGCATTGCCATGCCATTTTATGCAGTGATGGGGATCAAACCCAGGCCTTTGTGCATGTTAGGCAAGGCAAGCTCTCCACCAACAGAGCTACATCCCCAGCCTCCAAACACCTTTCTGAGCATGCACCTGCGGGGAAGGGGGGAGACAGTAAACCAAGGTGAGGAGAACATGGAATGCAGGAGCAGAGCATCCCACCTGGGAGGAAAGAGGGTGAGGGCAGTGCCACAGGCCAGATAATCCAGATTGGGGGCAGGGATAGAGAGCTCCTGGAGGCATGGCTCCAAGAGGGAAATGAAGGGAGAGAATAGCTCCTGGTGTCTGAGTGCACAAGGCTGGGCTGGGTCCTTTCCTGCAGATACCCCTTAGCCTGGTCTCAACCTTCATCTGACAGCAGGGGCCACAGGGGAGGTGGAATTCCCTTCCTAGGATTTAGCTGTTTCCTAGAACAGCAGTAAACACTAGGGCGGCTTCCCTGTGTCATAAGAAATCCCATGTGTGAGAGACTTAGGTATAGGGGCTGGGGAAATGACTCAGCAGTTAAGGCACCTACCTGCAAAGCCTAAGGCCCCGGGTTTGATCCCCAGTACCCATGTAAAGCCAGATGCACAAAGTGGTGCTTGCGTCTGAAGTTCGTTTGCAGTGGCTAGATGCCCTGGTATGCCTATTCTTTTATTTTTTTTTGGGGGGGGGGGTTCAAGGTAGGGTCTCGCTCTAGTTCAGGCTGACCTGGAATTCACTATGTAGTCTAAGAGTGGCCTCAAACTCATGGTGATCCTCCTACCTCTGCCTCCCGAGTGCTGGGATCAAAGATGTATGCCACCATGCCCAGCTCTATCTTTCTCAAATAAATAAATAAATAATATTAGGTGTACTGCTAGCTTTGACTTCTAAAATTAAGACCTGCAGGGTCAAGCAGCCACAAATCTGAGGGAAATACCTGGCCCAGATACAACCTCTGGCTTCCTCCTGTGTAGCTAGCTGCTACACACTTCCTCCCAGGGCTAGCACCCAGAGGCATCTGGGAGCACCCAGGGGCACACACACTTTGTCTTCCCTTCCAGGTAACTGCCAAATAAAGGGTGGGTAGGGAGGAGAAGAGTTCTATATCTCATTCTCAGATGTCTCACCGCCACGTGTCCCCCATCCTCACTGAGGAACCTCCGGACATCACAGAGGGCTGCCAGGGCACACTGCCTGCAGGAGAGAAAACACAGGGTCAGCCCAACACCAGACCCTGCCTGGCTACAGTGAGGTGGTGAAGGGAGGATAGCCCAAGGTTCCTTGCTCTCCTCCCAAGGGTCCTTCTTTCCTTGGAATAATTTTCATGCTTGGCTAGCTGCTCTCGTAAGATAGAATCCATGCATTCCTGGGCACAGGAAAGAAGGACCATTTTCCTGTATTTTCCCCCATCATCTCATTGTGCCACTTTGCCAATCACGATTTCTAAATGCCATATATTCCAAAAATAAATAAATAAATAAATAAATAAATAAATAAATAAATAAATAAATAAAAAAGCCAGGCGTGGTGGTGCATTCCTTAATCCCAGCACTCGCGAGGCAGAGGTAGGAGGATTGCATGAGTTCAAGGCCACCCTGAGACTACATAGTGAATTCCAGGTCAGCCTGGGCTAGAGTGAGACCCTACCTTGAAAAACCAACAAATAAATAAATAAATGCCATATATTTCCATGATTATCAAGACCCATGCACTGCTCTGTACATCTGGCTTTCCATGGGTATGGGGAACTGAACCCAGACCAGCAGACTTTGCCAACAAGTGCCTTTAACTACTGGGTCATCTTCCCAGCCCCTACCTTCACTTTCTGACATGAACGAATATGCATACATGTTCATACACAGGATGTGTGTATGCATACATATGAGTACAGGTGTGTATATGTGCCCAAGCATTTGAGTCTGTGATATATGCATGCCTGTGTACATATAGGGTACATGTACATATCTTCGTGAGGTATGTGATTATATGAACACATATGAGTGTGTTTGATGTGTGTGTGTGTGCAGACCCAAGTGTGTACACAGAGAGCACAATATTTATGTGATCACCCAGCTCTCTGAGGTATGCATGTATGCGTGCAACCACTTCATGTGTGATAGGTGATTCCATGTGTACAGAAAGGAGTTAACATGGCAGGACTGAGAACTTAACTGTTCAAAAGCTCTTCTTGCAAGGCTAGCCCTCGGCATGGTTATGACATAAACCTTTCCTAAGTAATGCCAGAAATTCTAGATGTGGTATGCTGACTATCTGGTTTCCTTTGCAGAGTCTGGAATTTTTCTGTTTATTTTGTGAGGTAGGGTCTCACTCTAGCCCAGGCTGGCCTGAAACTCACAGTGATCCTTCTACCTCTGCCTCCCAGGTGCTGGAATTAAAGGCATGCGCCACCATACCCGACTTAGAGTCTAGAATTTTGTAACATGCATTCATGGGGTGCCTATGTGACCAATCCCCAGTGCTGGAGGAACTAGGGGCACCCTGTGGGAGAGGAAGCTCGGAGGCCAGCTCTGGCTTCCTCTGGACTTCACTCCACGTCCCTTTCCCCTGTGCTGACTTTGCTTTCGTATCATCGTGCTGTAATAAATCTCAGCCATGAATCTGGTCATGTGCCATCTCCTGTGAGTCACCCTAGCAAATCTCTGGACCCTGGAGCGTGCTTGGGTGTGTAGATGAATAAAAAGGGTGAGCATGTGTGAGCTGTGTAACTCTGAGCACGGCATATGTATGAGTGAGCCTCAGTGTGTACAGACAGTAGTGATTGTGTGTGCCCGTGGGATGCATATGTGTGAATATACCCATGTGTACATATGGTGTGAGGTATGCATATGATAGACACTGAAGGCTTTTGTGTACCGTAAGGGAGAGCATGAAGGAGTGGGAATGTGACTGATGGCGTACGTGTACATGTACCTTCACATATGCACATGTGACTATAACATTCTTTCTACCCCTTCCGTTTGTCTGCTGTCAGAGATAGACCTAAATATTGTATGGCCTTTGGAATCTCAACAATGTATAACCAGGCCTCGAGGAAGTGCAGCCTTTTCTTCCCCGGTTTCTCTTTTTTTAAGACTTTTGGTCCAAGCAGGCCTGTAAACCCAGCATTTTGGAGGTCATTCCTGGCACATAGTAAGTTCAAGACCAGCCTAGGTTACATGAGAATTTGTGTCACAAAACAAAACCAACCAACCAACCAATCAACTTTCCTGGTTTTGGTTGGGATTGCAGTTCAAGCACTTACCTAGAGTGTGCAAGGCCCTTGGTTTGATCCCCAGTACTGAGAAAAACAAAAATCAAAAAAACCACCTTGCTCCTTTCACTCTAATACTTAGAGGAAATCTGAGGCTGTTTCATGGAAAGTGACCCTGTGCCTCAATGGTTAGATTCAGGCTTTGGATACAGGGATGGGTTTCTGGAAAGAGCAGAGGAATGCCTGCAGGGCTAGCTCATGAACTTGCCCAGCTTCTTTCATAGTGTGCCTTGGCTAGTTCCCCAAACCTTTTGATTTCTCCACGTGAATTACTCCCCAAATTCCTAGCCTGAGTGGGATGACTTTCAGACTAGAATGTCAACTCCCTTATGCTTCCCACACATTGGATTCACACAGGCATGGCTTCAAAATCAAAGGAGAGTGACCCCAGATGACACTGCCACTTTCTGACCCCAGACTCCACATCTGAGAAAGCAAGGCACCACCACACCCTCAACCTGAGAGCTTCCGAAGACCGAACGAGCTAGTTGTAATACCTGCATGATGGACAGTTTTCAGTTGGCAAACTACATAGATTTAAATGTGAAGTAGCTTCTGTGAGACTCCTGGCCTCTTTGAGCCACAGTTTCCCCATCTGTAAAATGGGACTATGGGCATCGAGCACCTACCAGAGTAGATTCAAGTATCAGTCTATGCCCCAGGCTCAAGTTTTACCCAGTCTTGCCACTGAAACCTGAACGCCAGATTTGCCTTCTTAGTGCCTCAGACTGGTCCCACCGCCATGAGAAGAGCAAAAGTAGCCCAAAGGTTCAGGTTCCACGGTGGCGAGCCTCTGCCCCCTGGCGGTCGGAGAAGGAATGAACAATCTTGGTAGTTCAAGGTCTGCCCAGTGGCCTCTACCCTGGGATTGGGCTTGATTTAAGGAAGTCACAAGAGCTAGGCCAACCCCTGCCTCTTGCCCTACCATGATGACTGAGCCCAGAGCAAGTCTTTGACACCCTAGGCTGATCCTCCACCAATACCTGCCAAGAACAGCACTCCTCAGACTCCAGGCTTTCCTTCGAGAAAGTTCAAGTAGGCATGGGTTGAGGTGGGGAGCACCCTGTGCACATTTCTATCTCATGAGCAACAGGACGTATCCAGGCCACTTCAAAGGAAATCCCAGCCCTGGCTGGAAGACGCCAAGCACATGGCAAACACACTCCAATACTCAGGAGGGGGTTTATGCTGGGCCAGAACACCAAGGGGCCCCCTGTTCACCCTGTGGCCTGTATCCCTTCATCCTTCAAGGCGGCCAGGGCTAGGCAAGCCTGCCCTGACCTGCCCTAAGTCTCCATTTCAACAGGATGACTTTACCAAGGGTCCTCAATACCTAGACAGAGATGGCCCAGCCTTTAAAAGGCTATAAATATCCTTTGCTTTCAACCCTAAATCTATCGTATACAGATAAGATAGCATGAGAAATCAAGAAACCAGCCGTCACTTAGCAGTACAGCGGAGCACAGCCCAGACTTCTCAGCCAATGGGCAGTAAGTAACTTGTCAACTTTCTCAACAGCAATCCCCACCACTCACACACACTTACTTCCGGATTCTCAGGCCCTCTTCATTGTCTGGGAGGAAAAACTCAAAAGATTTGTACGTCTTGACTATGTCCCGGCGATACTGGCCAACGTTGAATTCTGGAGGGGGGGGAAAGGTTCAGTGTTCAGAGAACAGCTGCCCCACGAACCCCTTGACAAAGACACTTCTCACCACCTAGCCTCTCTTCTTCCCCTCCCATACCAGTCCCCAGGGTCCCCTTGGAGCCTCACCCCGAGTGGGCACACCAATCCAGTTCAGGTACCGGGTCAGCTTCTTAGAAATATAGGTCTTTCCCCTGGCTGGAAGGCCCACCATGACGATGAGTGTCGGGCAGTTGGTCATGCAAACTGGAAGGCAAGCATCACACAGTATTACACATGGCTGGGACCCCTACTCAGTGTCTCTCTCTTCCTGGGAAATCTCAGCCTCAGGGTACAGAATTGGCACCAACTGTGCCTTCTGGCTTCCTGACACAAGACAGTTCCCTGAGTACCCTCAGATCTCTTCTTGGGCTGGCATATACCCTGTCTGCAAGGTTGCTGGGCAGCCCTTCTCATCCCAAAGTACATCTGATACAAAGATCTATTATCAGCCATGCCTCTAACTAAACCCTGCAAGAGAGCTCCCCAGAGAAGAATAGGGCCTGGGCTGGAGAGGTGGCTCAGCAGTTAAGACACTTGCCTGCAAAGCCTGATGATCCAGGTTTGATTCCCCAGTACTCATGTAAAGCCAGATGCACAAAGTGGCACATGCATCTGGAGTTCATTTTCAGCAGCTGGAGGCCTTGGCACTCTGTCTGTTCTCTCTAACTCTTTCTGCTTAAATGTTTTAAGAATTGGGCTAAGGGCTGGAGAGATAGCTCAGTGGTTAAGGCGCTTGCCTGTAAAGCAGAAGGACCTGAGTTCAATTCCCCAGTAACCACATAAAGCCAGATAAACAGGGTGGTGCAAGCGCCTGGGATTCATTTGCAGTGGCTGGAAGCCCTGGTGCATCCATTCTCTCTGTCTCACTCTCTGTGTCTCTCTCTGTGTATCTGCCTCTTTCTCTTTCCCTCTCTCAAATAAACAAAATTATTTTTAAAAAAATAGGGGCTGGAGAGATGGCTCAGGGGTTAAGGCACTTGCCTCTAGTGCCTTAGGCCCCAGGTTCAATTCCCCAGGACCCACATAAGCCAGACCCGACCCACAAGGTGGTGGCCCTGGTTTCTCTCTCTCTCTCTCTCTCTCTCTCTCTCTCTCTCTCTCTCTCTCTCTTTCTTTCTCTCTCTCTGCTTGAAAATGAATAAATAAAATATTTAAAATAAATAAAAAAATAAAATAAAATAAAAAAATAAATAAAAAATAAAAAAATAGGGCCAAACTCCAGCAGGGTATTCAACACCGCCTCTCTCTATACGTCTCACATCCCAATCCCCACATGTTGCTCCCATCACACTCAACCCCCCTGAAGTCCTTTCCCGAGGCATCTCTGTCCACCTGGGACACTTCAGCCTCAGCCTGGTCATCTCGCTCAAGACTCTGCCCTCTCCTGACTGATCACTTGGAGTAACTGCAGTGTCTGCACCATTGCCAGCCTGGGGCCTGACACAGCATTTATGTGAGCAAGGAGGCATCCAGAAGTCCGTCAAACAACGGCCACAGAGGGCTGAGACCAGAGGTCCACACCAAAGCCTCCACACCAAAGCCCACAAGGACAGTCCCTCCGATGGTCTACACATCACCGTCCCATGCCACCACCAGGTCACTGTGTCAACCTGAACTTGCCAAGGCTGGAGGCGGAGAATAACTCCCTGAGGCTCAGCTGGCTAGGACAGACACCGAGGCAGCAGGTCTGCCAGCCTGTGACCCAGCTCAGCTTACCATGTGGCCAAATACAGCCTCACCTCGGAATCCGCAGGAGCTTCCGTTTCATCGTCAGGAGTCAGGCAGTTTTTTTTTTTTTTTTTTTTTTCCGAGGTAGGGTCTCGCTGTAGCCCAGGCTGACCTGGAATTCACTCTATAGTCTCAGGGTGGCCTCGAACCTACAGCGATCCTCCTACCTCTGCCTCCCGAGTGCTGGGATTAAAGGCGTGCGCCACCACGCCTGGCTCTTAAATTTATTTTTGAGGAGAGAGACAGGAATGGAGGGAGAATGGGCAAACAAACTCCAGATGAATGCACTATTTTGTACATCTAGCTTTATGTGGGTACTGGGGAATCAAACCCAGGCCGGCAGGCTTTTCAATCAAGCACCTTTAACTGCCAGCCATCTCCCCAGCCCCAGATCTGGGTTCTTATCTTGAGTCTGATGCTTTCTGCCAAATCCAAGTCTTGGCATCCTCATTCATAAGGTGGGATCTAGCCGTGCCCATGTAAAAGCTAGAGCACTTTGGGGTGCTATCCGACACACGTGTACTTTGACAGTGACTGCACTTGGGACTGAAGTGTGCTGGCTCATAGCCTTTGTGCAAGTGTGACCCAGACTGTGAGCCCCAGGGAATGGGAGGAGAGCATTCCATGGAACATGAAGTGACAGTGAGCTAGAGTGCATGCGCGCACACACACAGCTCCAGCATTAGCAAGAGAAAAACAAGTTACACAAAGCCCTGCATTCTCAGGACCATCAGGTGGCTGGGCCTGGTGCTCTTTGTACAATTCTTGTCCAGGCTGACCAGGCTGAGCAGTTCTTGGGCAGTGCAGAGCCACTTACCAGAGACAGCCCACCTGCCCCGTCCCTCCTAGGAACGCCATCTCCTCCCATAGCTCCCTCAGGGACAACGGCCATGACCTCAGGATTGGGGTCCTTCCAATCTTCTACTTTTCAAGGGTGGCCCTGGCCTTCTCCACAGTGCCCCCCCCCCCAGCCCATCCCAATAAACAAGGTGGAAGTCAGGGCAGACCAGGCCTGAGCACAAAACAAGGCAATAAATTAGTTATCACCTCTGCTCCTCATGATAAGAAATAACCCAAAACAAACCAAAGTTCACCAACGTTCAAGGCAACTCTGCTTACAATAGCAAGGCAAGGCTGGGTGTGGTGGCGCTCGCCTTTAATCCCAGCATTGGGGAGACAGAGGTAGAGGATCTCTGAGAGTTCAAGGCCAGCCAGAGACTACACAGTGAATTCCAGGGCAGCCTGGGCTAGAGTGAATCCCAGCAGCAGGAGATATTACCAACAAAGGCAGGACAAGGAAGCTCTTTGCAGAGCTGTAGACCAAAGATGGGGCACTCAGCCAGAACTGCAGCTCTGAGCCCACAAGGAACTTGACACTGCGCAACACGCTATCTACAACACTGAACACATGCGGAAGGAAGTCTGAAGACATGGCAACTCAGCTTCCCTCTCTGGGCTCTTTCCTGTGTATTTGGGGGAGGCCATAGGTGCCCTAGAAGCCAACAGGCTAAAACATGCCTGGCAATGGAGAGTGCCTGCCTGCTTCTGGAGACTTCCACCAAAGAGGACGCCACAAGTCCCCAGAGTATATTCAAGAGAGGAAGCCTGAACTACACCTGCTCCCACTTCCTTGGATCAAGCTGGAGAGAGAAGAGCTTTAAAAAATAAAACAAGGGGGAGAGTGGGGATACCATCAAAGACTTGCCCATGCTAATGCTCATGCAATGTATCTAAGTATTGATAATAAATATGGAAAAATAAATAAATAAATAAATAAATAAATAAATAAATAAATAAATAAATAAATAAATAAATAAAACAAGGAGGCTGGAGAGATGGCTCAGCAGTTAAGGCACTTGCCTGCAAAGCCTAACAATCCAGGTTTGATTCCACATAAAGCCAGACACACAAAGTGGTACATGTATCTGGAGTCTGTTTGCAGCAAATAGAGACCCTGATAAACCCATTCTCTCTGTCTGTCTCTCTTAAATCTCTGCTTGCAAATAAATAAAAATATATATATTTTTTAATTTAAAAAATAGCCGGGCATGGTGGCGCACGCCTTTAATCCCAGCACTCAGGAGGCAGAGGTAGGAGGATCGCTGAGACTACAGAGTGAATTCCAGGTCAGCCTGGGGTAGACCCTACCTCGAAAAACAAAAACAAAACCAAAAATTTTTTAAATAAAACAACATGGGGCGAGAGAGATAGCTGAGCCAGCAATGTGCTTGCCTTGCAAGCATAAGCTCCAGTTACACTGGGAAGGTGTAGACAGGCAGATCCCGGAGGCTCACTGGCCGGCCAGTCTAGCCCATGTGGTAAATTACAGGCCAGTGAGAGATCCTGTCTCAAACAGTAGAATGGTACCTGAGGAACAACACCTCTGGCCTCCACACACCTGTGCACACCCTGCATGTGTACACACACACACTCACAGGGGGCTGAGGATGTAGACTACTTGCCTACCATATACAAAGCTCTGGGTTTCACCCCCCAGCACCACATAAACCACCTGTAAGCAAACCTGGCACTCTGGAGAGATGGGGTCAGGAGGATCACATAATTCAAGGTCAATTTTATCTACGGAATCAGCCTGAGATACATGTGAACCTGTCTCAAAACAAAAAACAGCCTCACGAGCTAGGGGGACAGAGGTAGAAGGATTGCCGTGAGGCCACCCTGAGACTAAAAACCAAAAACCAAAGCAACTTGGCATGAAAGTCCCCTTCAGAGAGCTCTGTTGATGGATGCAGTCTTGTCTGCACACAGGAACAATCTTCAATCTTGCCACCTGTTAGCTAAGAAAACCTATCAGAAAAACAACCTAGGGGGGCTGGAGAGATGGCTCAGCAGTTAAGGTGCTTGACTGCAAAGTCTAATGACCCAGGTTTGATGCCCAGCACCCACATAAAGCCAGATGCACAAATGGTGCATGCATCTGAAGTTCATTTGCAGTGGCTGGAGGCCCTGGCGTGCCCATTCTCTCTCTTTCTCTCCTTTCTCTCTCTGCTTTCAAATATATAAAAATATTTTAACCTACTTGCCATGCTTCTGGGCCCCTCTTCACCCCTTTCCCACCTGCCCAAAAAGTTCTTCAGTGTCTGAGTTGAAAGAGCAATAATGGAGACATCTAAGAGCTTCTGGGTCCTCAGGTGTGGCTCTGAATTTGACCAATTTATTGAATTTTATCAACTGCTCATGGCACGTGGGGGTGAAAGATGTCCATCAGCTTCAGTAACCCGAGGAGCTGGGGACTGGACACCACATGACTGACCGGCAGTAGGTGCTGTTTCCTCATAAAGCCCTGTGACCAAGTCAACTCCTCCACTCCTAGGGTCTCCACTGACCCTGCAGAGCTCCAAGCTCACTGTGCAAAGACTAGGATGCTGCCCAGGTTCAGGCAGTGGGAGACACAGGAGCTGCACAGGAGAGATGTCACTCCTCCCAGCTCTAACTCACGCTCTAACACCCCCTCTGCTCGGGCCAGCCCCCAGAGCCACATCATAGCCTCACACTTAGAGCTCGGAGAGAGCACATACCTGGGCATATCCCCCTCCTCACTGGGCCTCAGCTCCCTCCCACCTATAATGGGGGGGGGGGGGCTGGCTCAGGTTGACACTTTAATTCCCCAACTCTGATATAGTGAGAAGCCAAAAGAACAGAAAAAACGGTGGAGATGAGAAAATTATCTACTCCCACCTTTCACTCATTAGAGGCGCACAAACATTTCATTCCAAGGCCCAGGGGTCAGTTAGTGGTCACACAGCTGGGTCAGGGTGTGGCTTCAGTGTTCCTGTCTCCAAAGCCTAGGTTACTCCTTCCTCTTTTTATGGGAACTACAGCCCCTGCCCCTCCCCGCCCCAACAGGCTAGCAAAAAGCACAAGAAGGAGGGATTTCTGCCTCCATGAGGTTCTAAGGAGAGCTGGCCAGGATGTGACCATAAGTCTCTGGTGACTCCTGGACCAGTACTTGTACTATGATCAAAACCATCACATACCAGTGCTGTTTATGAACCAGAACTCTAGGTATGATCAGAGATACACGCACCTCTCCTTTAGACTCCCATTGGTCTTGGCTGAAATCATGGCCTCCGGCTGGCTGGACAGGCCAAGCCCAGAGGACCCTCCCCTCCCTTATCTCACACAGCAGAGGTCAAGCTCATTGTACAATGGTCTAATCTCCGTTTCCATATCTGTACCACCAGTCGGGACTAGATGTTCTTAGTCCTAAGAAGTCTTTGCCAAGTTGAAAATTCATTACAATATTTCATTTTCTCCTAAAACAATTTTTTTCTTTTCCTTGGTAATCAAAAAATTGCAGACTCATTTAAAGACAAGCAGAGAGTCAAGAAGGTACATTAAAACATGCAGGATCCCAGAAGAGGTGAGTCACTTAGCAACTCGCAAATTTCAGCATATCTTCTAGATGTTTCACCTGCTCATTCTGCCATTCACTCATGAACTGATTGATGTGTGTGCTTACGTGCCAGTGGGCACAGGGATGACTCCATATGGTGTGGTATTCTGTCTTTTTTAAAAAAATTTTTATTTATTTATTTGAGAGAAAGAGGCAGAGAGAGCATGGGCGGACCAGGGCTTCCTTGCCACTGCAAACAAACTCCAGACGCATGTGCCACGCAGTGGATCAGGCGTTAAGTGGGTACTGGGGAACGAAGTGCAGGCCATCAGGCTTAGTAAGTAAGCACCTTGAACTGCGGAGCCATCTCTCCACATCTTGACCACAACTGTACTTCCCTGAAGTTCCTCCCAAAACTTGGTTTTAAGGTCAATGGGCACCTGTCCTCTTGCTGAAGACCAGCCATGGTTAGGCTCTGGAAAGTTGTCCCGCGCTACAAAGCTCAGTTCCCACCCAGAACACAGGAGACAGGGAAGAGCAGCCCCACGCCCACGGAGGGCACTGGGGACACAGCAGGGACGGTGGGCAAGGCCTAGCCCCCACCCAGCTGAGATGTCTCCTCATCCCTTTGCCGCCACACTTAACCTTCTGTCCACCATTGTCGCGGGCACCACTGTCACCATCGCCTCACCTGTCTCCAGCCTTCCACCTGCCGCCGACTCCTCCCACCAGCCACCATCGCCACACCTGTCCCCTCTTCCCCACCTGAGCCCTGGCCCTTTCCTAGGAGACCCTCAGCCCGGCGCACCGCCCTCCCCTCTCACCACCACGCTGGCAGGCGTGCAGAGCCGGCCGTCCATTGCTGTAAGGCATCCAGATCTTCTTCAGGGGATTCTGAGTCAGTTCTCTCGGGGACGCCATCCCTCCCCCGGCCGGGGTGAATGTAACTGCGTCGCTCGGACCCAGCAGCGGACCGCCTCGGCCCACCTGGGGTCCCCGCCCCTCGGGCTCCGCCCCTTTCCAGCGGCGACCACTCCTGTCCGTCTTCCTGCGGGCCCGCCCCGAGGCCGTTAGGCTCCGCCCAGAAGAACACGTGCCCCAAGCTCGCCGAGAACGCGCATGCTCCACGAGCTCAAAGGCCCGGATTATGCAGGCTCCGCCCCGGATGCGCAAATCCTTCTGGTTCAACCAGATGGCGCTGATTTGCATAGGCCTCGCCCGCGGGTTCCGCCCAGGGAGCTGCGGGCCTGGGGAGCGTCGAGCGTCCTCTCCCCGCGGGCCGTGGTCTCCGCCCCCCGAAGACGGCCAGGAGGGCGGGGGGCGCGGGTCTTGGTTTGGCTGCTGCCCACCTGAGGCAAATCTCAGGATCCTGTGACCAAGTTTTTTTGGGGAAATTCATTCACCCCTGGCAATATCTTTTATTTATTTATTTTTGAGGTAGGGTCTCGCTCTAGCCCAGGCTGACTTGGAATTCACTATGTAGTCTCAGGGTGGCCTTGAACTCTGCAATCCTTCTACCTCTGCTGGGATTAAAGGCGCGCACCACCATGCCTGGCTCCTGGCAGTATCTTAATTCTCTTTCCAGGATTTAATTTTTTACCAATTAAAGTTTTAATAATGTGCTTATGTATATTTTTAAAATGAGCTTCTGTCTCTTTTTATTGGAATAGTGGGGTGGTGCAGACATTAATTTTTACAAGATTGTGGTATACACTAAATGTGTTAATCTCAGAAATCCATTCTAAAACACATAGGTATTCTCATTCATTATATTTAATTTTTATTTAATTTTATTATTTATTTATTTATTTATTTATTTATTTATTTATTTATTTATTTATTTATTATTTCAAGGTAGGGTCTTACTCTTTCCCGGGGGCTGACTTGGAATTCACTATGTAATCTTAGGCTGGCCTCGAACTCACAACAATCCTCCTACCTCTGCCTCCCAAGTGCTGGTGTGCGCCACCACACCCAACTACATTCATTCTATTATTTATATCTGCTTCCCTGTCTTTGGAACTGCACTTTGGGCAAAGGGTAAGTAAAGGAGACATTCAAAAGGTCACGAACCCCTGCTGCACTCTCTAGGGCTTGGCTTTATCTCCTATGTAGTGGGCATAGCATCAGCAGCAAAGCCATCTGATAGGTCTTTGGCAGGCTGTGAGGAGCTCAGGCCTCTGGAGTCTGCAAACCCTGCCTCTCCAAACTCTGTCCCAGTCACCAAGGTTTGACCCTGGATCACACCGCCCTCTAGTGATGTCCTCCACATTCTAGGCAGAGTTTCTCTCTCTCTTTCTCTCTCCCTCTCTCTCTCTCCCTCTCTCCATCTCCCCTTCCTCCCTCTCTCTTTCCCCAGTGTGTGCCCAGCCGGAAGCTAGGAGCTGATCTCATTCACAGTAGGCTTAGCCCTTTTCCCAGGTCTTTCCCACCACAT
>PVHP010039118.1:0-15937 GCA_004024765.1 Zapus hudsonius | reverse complement strand
AGAATACCACCAAGAAAATGATTTTTTACATTTTTCTAGTCTTTTAGAGTTTTATATTTTACAGAGGTCATATAGTAGGCATGAATTTTATTTAGTTTTATTCATTTAATATTTTGACATACATATTTTATCTTTAAAAATGCCATTTTATGTAGCTCCACGATTATCTCTTCCATGGCTCATCCACATTTTCTGGATCATTCCTTCTTATTGTCAGATGTGTAGAGCTTATTTTTTCCTTTTAGTTTTTATGATAATAGCAATCTATTAACATCTATCCACATGAAAATTTATTCTTATTTCTGATGCTTATCTCCAGAATAGATTCCTCAATGTATAATTACCAGGTGAAGATTAAAATACATGTTGGTGGCCTGCTTTCCACAAATACTCTTCCAGTGGATATACTACCAGCAGTCTGCAGGAAGACTGGTACACCGAAGTGTACAGCGGGTAAAACACTACAACAGTCAGGATACAGAAGACAGTTCAAGTACTCCCAGAAATTCTCTTGTGCCTCTTTCTTATTAAGGCTCCTTCCTACTCCAGATGTACTCTCCATGACTATCGATTAAATTTATCTTTCCTAGAGTTCTGTAAATCTGAGCTTCTTAAATTGTCGGTCCTGACTCCATATAGGGGTTGCAAAAAAAAAAAATCAACAATAAAACATTTCCGAAAATGCAACATCCAAAAATGTACTCCAAATGCAGTGTACAACAAATTAGAGTAGTTTCTAGTAGCACTCACCTGTATTGCATTACGTGCCATCATTGCAGGCTTGGGTCTGAACACACAACATGAGCCATTTGCACCGAGCATGCATCCAAGTCACAGAACACTAACCAATGCTGCCCGAAGCACCACAACTCAGATTCAACACTGATATATTATGAATTGCAGTGTTTTCACTGTGTATACAAAGCTTTCTGCTCATTTTGGAAACAATGGTTTAATTATGGAAACAGACTTTTAATATTTTTCTTCCATCATTTTTCAGCATTGTTACTTAAATTAGTGTATCTTTAGAGTGGATTGTATTAGAATGTGTGATTTTAAAATTTGTTGCTTGAGCCGGGCATGATGGTGCACTGCCTTTAATCCCAGCACTCGGGAGGCAGAGGTAGGAGGATCGCCATGAGTTTGAGACAAGCTTGAGATTACATAGTGAATTCCAGGTCTGCCTGGGCTAGCTCGAGACCCTACATCAAAAAAAAAAAAAAAAGCTGTTTGAATCACTGACTTGAGTTTAATTTAAAAAAAAACACAAATGTTTAATGAATTTTGGATTAGAATTAGGATAGCATTACCAACCATTTCTGAAGTAGTCCTAAACATACTTTAGCCATTTTGTACTCTGTATTTATGGGAAGCAGCATTCATTCTTAGCATTGACAATTATAAAAGTCCAAATATTGATGAACTATGAAAAATGTTGAGGACACTCAACATCCCATAGTATCAATAGCCAGACTTTAATTCTTTATGTAAAAATAGAGAAATAAGGGCTTGGGAGATGGCTTAGTGGGTACAGTGCTTGCTGCACAAGCGTTCATGTCTTTAGGACCAAAGTAAAAGCCAAGAGAGGCACCATGCACCTGGCACCAGGGAGCTGGAATCAGTGGGTTCCAGGTTCAGTGCAAGACCTTGTCTCAAAAAGAAGTAAATAAAAGTTGTATCGAGATTGAGGTAGACACTGACATCAACCTGTCGCCTACACAGAGAAAGAGAGAGAGAGAGAGAGAAACAATAGGCACTTCAGAGATGCACAGAACCTGAGATTGGGTTCCCAGAATCCATGCAAAAGCTGCGAGTTGTACCTTGTGCCTGTAATTCTAGTGATGGGGAGGCCAAGATAAGAGGATTCCCCAAAGTTTGCTGGATAGCTAGTCTCACCAATTCAGTGAAGTCTATGCCAGGGTTCTCAGTGGAACGGGGAAGAGGGGAATGTAAGAATATAACCTTTTAAATCAATGAATTTAATTAAAAGAAGAAGATGGAGTGACTGAGGATGATACTGGTTATCAACCTCTGGCCTTCGCATGCATACATACATGTGCATCCACACGCATGAACACACAGGCACACACACTCACAAAAAATAAACAAGTGCGTTCATCTCATTAGTATGCTGAGTTGCTTTTTAATGAGTGATCAAATTATATATATATATATACACACATACATACTAAGAATGGCTTTAAAATAAGTTTTCTAATAACTTATAATCAGTAAATGTTTGACTTGTATACCTATTTTATATACCTATATACCAGGATCATGTAACAGTTTTTTGAGTGGAAAGAGATTGTGAATAGGGAAAGCTTTGGAAGCTCCAATGGAAACGAACCCAAGTAGCATGTCCTCAGTTCTGACTGGAATTGTTCTTACAGCCTTATAGTCTTAGACTCATCCAAGTTGTTGAGCTAATCAGAAATTTGTCATTTTAATCACTGGTTAGTATTCTGTTGTATATACATACTGCAATTTGTTTATGCATTCACTAGTTGAAGGACAGTTGCATGATTTTTACTGTGGGTCTATTAAAACTAATGCTGTGATGAACACTTAGGTAAATGGTTGTGTGAACGCACATTCCTTTCTCTCAGGCATATATATATATATATGGATGGACTTGCTGGCTCCTGTTGCAAATGCATGTTTCACGCAGAATCATGTTCAGTGTCATTATCAAAGCAATCTTACCATTTTACACCCTTACTGCTAATGTGTGAGAATTCCAGTTGTTTTACATTCTTGTCAAAATCTGGCATTGTTAGTCTTTTTGGCTGTAGTCATTCTAATAGCTGCATACTGTGTGTCATTGAAACTTTCCTTTACATTTCCATGAGTGCTCATGATGAGTATTTTTTCATGTAATTATTCATCATTCCCTTACCATTTTTTGATAAAATGCTGTATTCTATATAGGGTCCTTTATTAGATTCATTCAATACAAGTTTTGTGGCTTGTCTTTTTTTATAATTTTAATAGTGCCCAACAAAATGAAGTTTTAAATAGCATGAAATACAATTTGTCAAATTGCCTGGGTCTTTTTTATATCCCATCCAAGAAAGTTTATTCCTTAATGATTTGATAGAATTAATCAGTGAAGCTATGTGAACCTAAATTTTTCTTCATGGGAACCTTTTTTAAAAATATATATTTATTGTCCATAATGAGTTACATTATTTAGTGGGCAAACAATGAGTTGTTATCCCCAATTCCCCAATGCCCTCCCTCTCCATCCCCAATCAGCTGGATATCCTCCTCCGTGGGTCGTCTGGATCAGTCCTTGTGGCAGGGGACCATGGATAGCCTACTATTCAGCCTGGTTCTCCTGGCCCAAGTGTGTTGTTACTGAGAGGTGCCATGCCTCTGGATAGTCTCCCCCACCAAGGCTCTCACAATCTTTCTGCCCCCTCTTCCGCTTAGTTCCCTGAGTCATGGTGGGTGAGTATTAAGGCTGCTTTAATGTTGTGAGCTTAGGGGGCTTTGTGTTGAAAATTGTTGGTTTCTGTCACCCTGGCTTATCCTGTGTTGATTGAATGGCTGTGGCTGTGGGTCCTTTGTTCATCCTATCATTCTCTGTGGGGCTCCATATGGATCCTCCACAGTACGACTGTGGTGGCTCATCTTTTGCCAGGATCTCGGCTATCTGCCTACGGTCGGTTGGTAGGATTAGATGGGCCACAGCTCTCTCGCTGCATCCTGAAAAATACAAATACATTCGCCATCGGAGAGTGAGATGAGTCTAGGTTAAAAAATATACACAATTCTGGATTACCAAGAATCTATTTTTAGTAGCCTCCCCATCAGTCGCTCCATGGGAACCTTTTGAGTAATGAATTCAGTTTCTTTAATAGATACAAAATTATTAAGATTTTATTTCTTCCTAAAGTCATTTGATGATCTAAATCTTCTAAGGAGTTTATCCATGTAATATAGGGTCTTGAGTGTGATGACATTTGTTCATTGTATTCTCTTTTCTGCAACAGTATCCTGGAGTCCGTTCCTAAATGGATAATTTGTGTTTCTTCTTTCTCTTATTCCCTGAGAATAAGTGAATGGCTTACCAGTTTTATTTATTTTATCATAATATTTATTGATTTGGGAGAGACAGGGAGAGAGAGAAAGACAGAGAAAAGAGAGAGAATATGAATGGGCACAGGAGGGCCTCTTACCACTGCAAATGAACTCCAGACCCATGCACCACTTTGTGTGTCTGGCTTTACATGGGTACTGGGAGGGTCAAACCCAGGCTGTCAGGCTTTGCAAGCAAACCCCTTTAACCACTGAGCCATCTCTCCAGCCCTGCCAATTTTATTTTCAGGAGTTCTTTAGGATTGACAGTATGCATCTTTAATTACTTATGTGCCTTCAAATAATTTATATGATTCTTTATGTGCATTCTAAGAGCCTCTATAGTTCTTAGTGTGATTTCTTTCAATTCTTTTAAGTTCAGAACTTGTTTGTCCATCCAATTAAATACCCAACTATATTTTATTTATATTTTCTCCTAGTTTTTACGGTATTACTTTTTAAATGTGATTCATATAATGAGAACTCTGGTAGGTAATACAAAATGAGTATTTAATTATTTTCCCTAATGTTCATCAAATATTCTAACATCCTATATTGAATGTTTTTCTTTCAACATAATAACAGCTTTCTCATGCATAGTAATTTTATGTCTAATTTTCTTGAAAAAATATCTAGCTAAAGAATAAGTACCCTAAGGAATGAATGCAATGATTACAGAATAATTCTCTTTGAAAATTGTGCACTGTTCCAGTGTTTTTGCATTTCTGTCCAATTTATCTAACACACTTTTTTTTTCAGTTGGGTCTTACATTTTTAAATCGCCTTGTGGCATTTTCATAAATCCTGTTTTATGGATTAAGTACACCATTGTTGATGTCAGGGTGTTAGAGTGCTAGCAAAATTTGGAGGAAGAACATGTTATTTCTGAGTGGGGGCAGTGTGGTCGGGCCCTAAGAATCCCCAGATTCTGCCACTTACCAACCGTGTGGCTAAGGCATGTGTTGAAACCTCCAGAGACATCAGTCTAGAACTCTGTGAACAGCAGATGTGGAGAGTAGCCCCCTCCTAGAGCTATGAAAGTTACATGAGAGAGGGCATGAGAAGCTTTTATCACCCTCTATAACATGAAGTAAGTACTAAGTAAATACCAATATCTATGGGCTGGGGATGTACCTCAGGATTAGAGTGTACTGCTTAGCATGTGCTAGGCCCACGATTCAATTCCCAGCACCATAAAAAATAGTTACAGATTTAAAGGAAGGGGAAGAGGAAACAAGAGAGGGTAATGTAAGGTGATAGGAAAAGTCAAAATTCACATATTTTCTCTCAAATGCAGAATTTAGGTTTAACAGATTTGGGAGGAGGGAGCAAATATGAGCGTGTTATAATATGTTTATATTTGTGTATAGAAATGTCATGATTAAATCATTGTTTTATATGCTAACTAAAAAAGTAAACTGTTACCTCTATTAATGTAAGTAAATATGTTAACCCTTTCTCTCCCAACCATTCTTCATCTTTACTCCTATCGTACGATGATTAGTAAATGTGTGAAAAATTAAGGGCTCAGGTTAGATAAAGTATTTAGTAACCTAAATCCAAAGAAACACTGGGGAATATTTCAGGTGAAAATTAAATGTGTGTGATGATTATAATCGCATTTATAGAAACAAGTAAATGTTTTTTAAAACTCTAAAATAAGTGGCTCACCCAGCCCAGTGCCTACGCACTTCAAGGTGGCTCTGAGAATCCTCCTCGCTGTTCCCCCCTCCAGGTGCTTCTGATGGTTTTTGCTCTCTGACCTCTTCCAATCTTTTAAACAATTATACATTTTCAAAAAAGAAAAAAACCCTCTAAAATAATGAGTCTGTTTATTTGCTTTTGTTCCTTCTTTGCACTTCTTGCTGATTTTTTCATGAATCTTGTGAACTGGATGTTAAGCGTTAGCCACCATTAAAAACTAAAACACTTCACATTTTTATTAATAAATTGTTTTACAAAAAGGTGATGAATCCTCAAACTCCTAACTTTGTAAGTGTTAACCGTACTGATATTTATGCCTTGGCGTGTCTGTAAGGAAGTGCCCTATGGCCCATCTCTTCCTAGCTCGACCTCTAGTGCTGTGATGGAAATTTGCTGCCAGCCATGCAAGAAGAATTCATTCAATGGAAATCAGCAAAAGCTACTTCCTTTACCAGCACACCCCTAGCTGCAGCTCAAGGCTGGCTTCTAACGCAAACAACATGTTCCTGTTTTTGCAGTGATAATCAGCAATGAAAGATTAAAGAACAGGGTGTAATACAGTGATAGAACACGGGCTTAGCATACCAGAGGCCCCGAGTTCAATACACAGTACCAAAAAGCAAACGACTATACTGGTTTATATTGTCATTGTGACAAGACCTAGAATGACTTAGGAAACTAGGAAAAGAGCCTCTGGGCATTCTTGTAAGGGATTGTCCTGGTTAGGTTAGTTGAAGTTAACCCATGTTAACTTTGGGTTTACCCATTATTCCATGGGTTGGGGTCCTAGTCTAAATAAAAAGGGAGCAGTGAGCTGAGCACCGGCATTCATTGCTCTCTGCTTCCTCACTGTGGCCTGAGGGTGACCAGCTGCCTCAAGCTCCTTCCCCCCATGCCTTTCCTGCCATGATAGACTATAACCTGGAGCTGTAAGCTGAAATAAACCTTTCCTTCTTTATGTTGTCTCTTGTCAGATCTGGTCCCAGTGATGAAAGAGTAACTAATACAGCAGCCAAATCCAGTCAAACAGAAAAGACAAAAAAAAAAAAAAAAAAAAAAAAAAAAAAAAAAAAAAGAAGTTAATAAAATATAACAGCACATTTTTCCTACATCTGCCCACCCAGGCTTCTACCATTTCTGCTTTTCACCTTCCCCTAGGTGTCTGATCAGCAGTGATTGGCAGAGGCAATTATGGCCTGCTTAGGAGCAGTGGGAGTGTAGGGACTAATCACTTAAGTAATTAGTCCATATGACCTTACTCTGTTTGAAAACAAAATTTCATATTTATACTTCAGACCCTGTGCCATGGTGGCCCCTGACATCGAGCTGATCTGTGAAATCATGTTGGTGGCTGAAGGGTTTGTGGATGCACGCTCACTGGCACGGAAGTTCATTTCATTGTACACACTCTGCAAGGAGCTCCTGTCCAAGCAGGTGAGGACTCTTTTGTTACTTATTTTGGTTTTTACATTCCATTAAAATAGCTTTTGAGGTATGGATGCTATGTAGTTTAATATTCAAATGGCAAACGTTAGAGATGATTTTATATTCTCCATCAGATCTGGAAAAATCTATATTTTAAAACTCTTGATTTTTTTAAATGAAATTCAGTTTCAGGCATCTTAGTACACTAATGTCTTACTTAATAAGCACTTTATCAATGGGCTATGTGATCTTCTCTAGGCATTATCAGTGCTACAATTACAAAGGAATGTCATGTGGCCTCCATTTCTTGGTGAGAACATTATTATTGTAGGAGAGCAAGAGTATTCATTATAGTGAAGGGAGGTTGGTTTTCTGAGAAATGTTAGTTTTCTTTTTTGTCGGAGGTATCCTACCCCATGGCAGCCCTGTTTCTGGGAGCCAGAAGACCAAAGTGGGTAGGAAGCTTCTCTGTCCTGCCCCCCCCCGCCCTGGACTACAGAGCCTAGCCTGTGAAGGTGATCTGAAATGGTGTGGGGGTCTCAGGAGGGCACTAACTCATCATCAAACTTCAACAACATGCTTTTTCTTACATTCAGTGCCATCCTCTGGGCATGGATGTCTATGTGGTTAAGAGAGAGCATTTTGGATGGTAAGACATTGAATGCTTGGACAGTGCACAGGTATGTCAAGGTGCACATGCATGGTGGGGAACACAGCCACCTTCAAGATCCAAAGCTAGTGACCTGATGGAGAGAGAAGAGCAGGAGAGGCAGGTGGAGTCTGGGCAAAAGCTGTTCTCAGGTGCTATAGGCAGAAAATAATCCCTGGGAGAGGTTGAAAAAATGGCCAAGACAATCCAAAGGAACATGACTTTTTTACAATTTACAACTTCAGAATTACTTTGAATCATGAAAAATCTATTTATCTGAACTCTTTTCAGCTTTTGCTTCTAGAATGACAATGTCACACAGTTCTTAAGAAAAATGTATCTGTGCTTTGGTTTTAGGATCATTATGATTGGGGACTTCGTGCTATTAAATCTGTCTTGGTTGTAGCTGGCTCCCTGAAACGAGGAGATAAAAATAGACCCGAAGATCAGGTACTGCAATGCTAAA
This sequence comes from Zapus hudsonius, assembly GCA_004024765.1. Taxonomy (NCBI): domain Eukaryota; kingdom Metazoa; phylum Chordata; class Mammalia; order Rodentia; family Dipodidae; genus Zapus; species Zapus hudsonius. The sequence goes on along the minus strand of PVHP010039118.1, from coordinate 7,610 downwards.
TGATTTGGTAGAGAAAGTCAGTGCATTGTTTCAGAGAAATAGAAGTATATTGCTGGATGGGAGGCACACAAAACCTGACTTTTCAAAAACACCTATTCTCCCCTCTTAGTCCTAACCAGAATGGAACCTGCTTAGCTTCTGAGGTCAGAGATCAGGCACATTCAGGGTGGTATGGGAGTAAACAAAAATAACTGTTCTTTTTTTGTTTTGTTTTGTTTTTCAAGGTAGGGTCTCCCTCTAGCCCAGGCTGACCTGGAATTCACTCTGTAGTGTCAGGGTGGCCTTGAACTCATGGTGATCCTCCTACCTCTGCCTCACGAGTACTGGGATTAATGGCATGCGCCACCATGCCCAGCTAAAAAACAGCAGTTCTTAATGAGGGCATTTTAGGGACTGGCATTTCTTATATTTCTTATAAGCAGTTTTAAGTCTTCTTGAGTACAAAGATATAAATCTTGGAAATAAAATGTGATTTTATAAGTGAAATATCAATTACAAAAAGTAGTTTGCTAGTTATAATCAAATAATTTGATAATCTCTGTGTGATGTCTTGAGGAACATCGAAGGACTCTGGTTAATAGAGTTGGGATATCAATTCTGAAAAGTCGTTGGACATACAGTCCAGGGATGTAAGGCAGACATGAGAGTGAAGCAGGATGGTCACCTGATACCTATGTAAAGCCTGGCGGTGCTCAGAGGTTAGGGAAGTGTTCAACCCACCTTCCTAGGGAGAAATGCTAACAGCACACATGCACTTTCCCTATGTAAGAGCTGATAAGAGCATAGGATGGCTGTACATCACGATGTACATGTGCGCTATGGCCTGAGAAGTGAATACAAACCCTTTCTGTAAATCCTTTCATCTTAAGGGAACCTTATAATTCTTTTTTATTTGCTAACATTTTTCTTCTTGATCACCAAGTTTAGTCAACATACTCCTTCATTCCTTGGTTCTTCTGCTTTATGGAGATTGTGGATGGATTGCTTAGCTCTTTCTATAAAATATGTTATAATGTTTGAGTTGCGTCTTTGGGTTTTGACCAACATAAAACAAAAACTCAAAATACAAATGTTACACGATCATCACATTCTGAGATGGAAGTATAATACTTTGAGCAAAACAACTCAATAAACTTACTCCTCGTAGAATCTGAGATTAGAGCTATGAGAGAGAAGGGCTGAGGAGCCATTGTGAAGTCCTGAACAGGGCCATGGCGGAATGCTTGCTCATTCGTCCTCAGGCTTGCCAGTTTCCCTGCAGGTTCATGGAGCCTGCAAGCATTTTGCCTCCTTGTGGATAGGATGTCATCCAAGCTAACAGCAGTGTCACCATCTCATGTTTAGATATGAGGGTTAAAATAGCATCATTAACTTGGTATTATTTGAGAGACAGAGAGAAAGAGGCAGATAGAGAGTGAGAGAAGGGTGCACCAGGGCCTTCTGCCATTGCAAAGAACCCCAGATATATCCACCACTTTGTGCCTCTGGTCTTATGTGGGTACTGAGGAATTGAACCCAGTCGTTGGGCTTTTTGCAGGCAAGTGCATTAACTGCTGGGCCATCCCTCTGCCCTTAAAATTAAATTTAAGTGGTATATAACATAAAATTATTTATGTAGGGGTGACACATGACGCTTCAGCACATGTACATGTAATGTTTAATTGGGTTAAATGTCTATCTCTTCAACCATTTATTTCTGGTAAGAACTTTCAAAAATCCTTATAGATTACTGAATTGGCTTTTGTGAGTGTTTTCTGTTCTCCTTCCTAGGTACTCATGCGAGCATTAAGGGACTTTAATATGCCTAAAATAGTGACCGATGACATCCCAGTGTTTCTGGGTCTGGTCAGTGACCTGTTTCCAGCCCTGGATGTGCCTCGGCAGAGGAAGCCACACTTTGAACAGATGGTCAAGCAGGCCACCTCCGAGCTCTGCCTGCAGCCTGAGGAGAGCTTCATCCTCAAAGTAAAGTGACTGTTTCTTGTCTGTGGCAAGCCTTGAGACTTGTAATGAATGAAATGCTTAAGTGATACTTATGCAAAACATTAACCTACATTACAGTAAAATGAGCATTTCTTGCTCTGACAAGCCTTGAGACTTGTAATGAATGAACTGCTTAAGTGATCCTTATCCAAAACATTAAGTTACATTACAGTGACTTTAATATGATCTTATTAAATACTTTCATGCATTTTATATGGTAGTCTTAACAAAAGCAAATACCAAGTAAATATTTTAGTATTTAGTCCCTTTCAGCAAGAAAGTGAAAACTTAAAAATGACTAAGCCACGATTCTAAACATAAGCATACTTCTAATGAATTTTTAAAACTTCTTGGTGACATATACCAAACTTTATTTTGTTCTCTTTCCCTCCATTTTATAAAATGCTGGAAGTGGAAGCATCAACACATGCTAAGTATGGGAGGAATGTCAACATGCCTGATAGGCAGATGCTAAGTGACGTAATAAAGGCTGTGCTAGACAGCTGGATTGGGGTCAGTAAGGATGTGCATACATACAAAGCCTGCACAGCAGATATTTTATGGGATACAAGTCATTACTCAGTTGTGGGTATTGATTTGCTGTATGTTATTTTTTTTATTTAAAACTTCATGAAGAGTCATTGATTTTTCTGAGTAATTGTTCCCACTGTCCCAAGTACCACACAAAATAATGGCTTCGCTTCTTTTTTGCTTCTGGTTCCTATGTGTGAGATCCATGAGAAGCTGTACTTTGGGCCTCTGGTCTGTTTTCCCTAAACATAATTTTCTCAAAGGGGTCTGGCTAGAGGTTGTAAACTGATAAGAACAGATACTACACTTGATCTTAGCCAAAAGGTTGAGAAGCGATTAGGGGTTGTAAAGAAAGGAAAATCAGGTGAGAATTGGGCTTCATTTGGTCATCATATCGTGAAAAGACATCAGTGATGGGCTTTTTGCTTGCAGGTTGTCCAGCTTGAGGAACTGCTGACTGTGCGACACTGTGTCTTTGTGGTTGGAAATGCAGGCACAGGCAAGAGTAAGGTACAGTAAATCTCCTTACACCTTGGAATAGTCCTTGGAGGGGAAGTTTATTTTCAGTGTTATGCAGGGTTCTTTTTGATAAAGCCCACCACAAGTTTGAGCTAGAGTCTAAAATTCTGACTGTCGCTCTTGGACAGCTGACACTACTGTTTCCTTTTATATTGTGTGAAAAGACCAAAGCCATTGTTGGTTCTTCTTCCCACATCATTAATAAAAACACAAATATTTCCCTTCAGTTCTCTCTCAGAAAGGAAGCACTCTATGGGGCCACAATAAAGTTGAAAAAGAAACAGAGGTAGCAGCACTCACATTTTTAAGCTCCATATTTTGTGCTGGGCTAGGTGCATTATGTGTGATTTTCTCTACATCACAAAGATATGCTATGGGTGTTATCATGCACCATTTTTAGTTTATACTGATTCTGTTTGGCCTTACTGATAGTCCTGGCATTGTGCTTATTTTCTTATTTGGCAGACAGTGTATGCAGGATTGCATGCATCTTAAATCAGGATGCTTGGATATAAACATATGTGGTAGCCAACAACTTAAAATAACCCAAATGGGCATATGGGTTTTAGATCATGGGTATACATAGAACCTGCCAGTGCTCAGATCTGAACCCAAAGTGGAGCAATTGCCAAGGGAGGCTCTGTGCAGAGACTTCTCTAGTGAAAAATGCAATAACTGAAATATTAAAGTGGATTACTGATAGACCTATAATTATTTTGTTAGAGTAAGTTTCAGATGTAGGCCATGGTTCACGGAAGGATAAAATTAAATTTTATAATTTCTAGTAGATTAATGGTTTCTAAAAATACAAGCTTAATATTACCAAGGCACTTAATTTCTTTCATCCAGTCTTTACCTAGTCTGTTCTATTCAACATGTTTTTAGACCGATGTAACCAGGGCCAGATCACTTAGCCATCTAGCATTCTCAACTGTTTGCCAATTTTCTAACCAGTCTCTCAAAATCCCTGGGGTTGGGCAGAGCAATCTATATTTAAAATAAGAGCTTTTCAGAGAATACAAAAAGAGGGCTAAGGATGTATTTGGGTCAATTCAGTAGATACACACTGAGTTCGTGGTGATCCTGTGGCCTCTCTTTTGGGCGTCTTTCTTTGTTGCCTCTCAGCACCACCGGCATTCTGCACCTCATATGTTGTGGGGGTGTCGGGGCATTGCCATATTTCTAGCTGCACCCTATCCCTTCCTCTACCCACTAGAAGCCCAGCAGCACCATTCTTCTCCCCCTGCCCAATCTCCTTCTGTTAAGCCCTACTCACTGTTCTAAGTCACTGGACCTTGAAGCATTTCTAGACCAACACTGTCGGCACCCCAGCCCTTCTTCAGAATTCTCATCGCATCCCCTCCACATACTGAAGGAGAAGCTCTGCGATGGACTTTAGCGATCTGTGTTGATCCCCTGCAGGCAATTTCATGTGGAGAAAAATGCAAGTGATTTCATAAACGAATACGTATGTACTCACTTTGCACACTGGGTTAATAATCTCAGGCCATAAACTGACTTTCTCAGTCTAAATGACGCATGGAATCAAGTGATTCTGTCACCATGAGGGGCCATGGGATTACATTTTACAAGGACACAGAAATGCATGCCTGATCATCTCTTCCTCCTCCTCCATCTCAGTACACCCAGGATGTCTAGTAGCACGTGGCAGGGGGACTGCTTTGTGAATTTTTTACTATTTGGCCTACTTTCTTATTAATTTTCTTGGCTTGTTCACTCTTCTCTGCAGATTTTGAGAACACTGAACCGAGCATATGTTAACATGAAACAGAAACCGGTTTGGAATGACTTAAACCCTAAAGCTGTGACAACAGACGAACTCTTTGGTTTCATACATCCCGCTACCCGAGAATGGAAAGATGGCAAGTATATTTCCCCATTTGAAGTGCTAAAAATGTCCTTTTTCTTTCCTCTCCAGAAAGCCATTTCTCAGTACAAGCCAATTTTAGTCAGTTGCAGATTTACTGTTTATGTGTTGGCATTATTGGAGATGGAGCAGATCACAACAGCCTTTATGACACATAAAGTTGAGCTAGCTTTGAGCGAGTACTTGATTTGCATTCAGCAGATTTGTATTCAAAGATGTGTGTTCAATTATGCAGAGGCCCTTTGCAAACCAGGAGAGAAGTCAACATGAATGCCTCAAGATTTATATGAAGCCAGTGATTGAGGTTGAGGCAAGGGTCAGGGACAGAGGTAGTGGGCATGTATCCTGCCCAGGAAGTACAGACTGGACAGTCCTATTCCAAAAATCTCAAATCTGAAATGTTCTTCAATTGGAAACTCTTTGAGCATAAGGTTTCAGAGAACCTCAGATTCTTGACCTTTGGGTTAGGGATACCCAGCTAGTGAAATCTATTTATATATCTGCCAAATCCTCAAAATTTGACATATGAAACACTTCTGGTCCCAAGTGTTTTGGAGGAAGGATACTCAGCCTATCAGACAAGCAGATGCTTTTGTTAAACCCCTTATAACTTCCCATTTCAGAACATGTACATTTAACCTTGATATTTTCCTTGATGTCGTCCTCCCTCTGACACCATGGAGCCTACTAGGTAGTCTAGTCTTTCCCTGTAATATGTATATTGATTCTGAATGTGGTTAATCATAGCTATAATCCTAGCATTTAGAAGGCTCTGGCTTGAAGATTGTACCAACTTCAAGGCCATCCTGGACTACAGAGTGAGACTGTCTCAGGAGAGAATGGAAGGAAGAAAGGGAGGAACTGTATGAGGAAGGGAGAAGGGAAGGGAGGGAAGAGTCTACATACTTAATTCCAGAGCATCTTCATAGATAGCACATTACTCCAATGCACCATCTTTCTGGTCCCCTGGCTGCTCATTATCCATCCAGAAGTCAGAGCTCACTTCGAGATACTGATGTTTAGTTTCCAGCTTCCAGCGAGTAGGTGGCTATTACTTTAGGGACTAACCTTTCCCCATGGTCTACAGCAAATAGTGATTGGGGCCTCTCCAACCTCACTTCCTTCGCTCTGCCCTCCCTGGCTGCAATGCCAAGCATCTTCTGATCATGGTTAGGTGTACTCCATGTTCCTGCCATCTAGGCATGAGATGTAAAACCCGTTCCTTTTGGAAATAGTGTCTGGTCAAAGGGTCACATCAGAGAAGACTTCCTGAGGACCTGATCTGAAGAAAGACACACTTTGCCATTCCCAGTTCTCTTATGTCCCTCATTGATCCCTGGGACAGTTTTCACCACCTTAGCCTGGGGTCTTCTTGGTACAAGGACTTTGAGAAAGTCTGTGGGAGCTGTTCAAATCAGGGCCCATTAGAGAAAGTTGTTGATTTCACAGGGACTGATTTGCCCAACTTTGTATCACATGCTGGAGTTTAAAAAGCAGCCATCCAATATCACACACACACTACTCAGATAAGTGATAATGGCAAAAAGAAGCCACAGAATTAAAATGTTTTATACATCTTCTTAAGTCATAACTTAATATAATGCCAGTGATTAAATTTGTGAATAACAGAGAACTTTTGAATGTTTTAGCTTTAAAAATATACCCTTTGGATAATGTTATAGGGAAAAATAGAGAAAGGTAAAATATGCTAATATGTAGTCTGAAATAGATACTGAACAATACACACATGACTAAGGGTAATGTCTTCACTCTGTAAGTTTTCAGTCTCCCGCACAGCATCTAGAGGTCCCACAGTTGTTCTTTAAAAAATACCTTTTTTGCATGTGTGTGTGAGAGAGACAGACAGACAGACAGATTGACAGATGGGAAACCTTAGTCATGAAGGTAAATGTCTTTCCCCTAGGAAGTGAGACTTTCCTATGAGTAAGTAATAGGACTGGGCATGGAACCAGTGTAGCTCAGAGGGCATTATATACACTGTCCATAAGAAAGAGGCAGCACAATTCCTTCTATTTTGCTAATAAAAGAACTGATCGGAAGAATAATATAGATATATTTGAGAAATAAATAGCAGTCAATTCCAGCAGTGTTTTTCTCTTAACCGCACAGGTCTCTTCTCATCCATTTTGCGAGAACAAGCAAGCCTCATGCATGATGGACCCAAGTGGGTAGTGCTGGATGGGGACATAGACCCCATGTGGATTGAATCACTGAACACCGTCATGGATGATAACAAGGTGAATGACGGTGCAGTGCCAGGACTTTAACCTAATGTCTCCAGAGCGCCCAGAGCTCCATTCACATGTTGATGTGAATCCTAGCTTTGCCTCATTAACCTGGTGTTTTTATATAATCAGTATTTAGATAAATGGAGTTTTCCTCATAATTCTCTTAATCTCACATTGAAGAATTTGAAGGGAGCACATTAGCTCTGAATTTAACCACCTTAAACAAGGGCTAGTTGTATATTCGGTTTGCATATCTTACCATTTTCTAAGAGTTAGGCATAAGTTCTTAAGTCTTATACTAGGATTTAATCTTTGATTAAATATGTAATGCTTGGGAAATAAAAGAATAAATGTTGTGCCATCTAATTGGTGAAATGTAGATATGGAAGTTAAGTTGTTCCCAGGGTTATAGATTGTTTAGATGCTTTCCAAAGCATGCT
>PVHP010039117.1:0-16515 GCA_004024765.1 Zapus hudsonius | reverse complement strand
CTGACCTGACATAATGTACATTAAAAATCTGTATGGCTGGGCTTCGGAAATGACTCACAGGCTAAAGACATTTGCTTGCAAAGCCTGACAGCTTGGGTTCAATACCCCAGTACCTACATCAAACCTGAAGCACAAAATGGTGCATAAGTCTGGAGTTTATTTGCAGTGGCTGGAGGCCCTGGAGTGCCCTGCACTCTCTATCTCTCTTTGTCTCTCTCTTTGTCTCTCTCTCTCTCTCTCCCACATAAATTTTTAAAGTTTAAAAAAAAAACCTGTATGATCCAGGTTCAATTTCCCAGCCACCCACATAAAGCCAGACAGGCATGTGTTTGGTATGTATTCGGCATGTGTTTGCAGTGGCTAGAGACTCTGGCATCCATGTGTGCACGCGTACGCATACGCACACATACACACACAGAGTCACATACATGCAAATAAATAAATTATAGTTTTGATCACAAACCCCATCATTCTTTTCTTGCTTGACAAGTGCCCACACTCTGTTCATGATGTGTGCATAGACTCCCAAGTCTCAACACAAGCCTTCTAAATCTCAAGAAATGCCACGATCCGACTGCTTTTTTACAGACCTTCCAACCACCCTGTCCCTGCAGCCATTGCAAAACCTTGCATTCCATCATGGGATGCGTAGGGCCGCAAGTGTAAATGCCCTTGTAAAAATCAGCAGAAATGGCAATCATCCCAAATTTGAGGATTAAGATATCAAAACTAATCTCCAAAGAGGAATGTTCCAAGGACTTAAGAGCACCAATGCCTCAAACGAAGGAGAGAGGATGAAAATAAGTTTCAAAATCTAGTCTCAACCCAGTTCTATGCCTAAATTCTATTTTCAGATCCTGTGGCTCAAGGAGTTCACGGCTGAGAATAGACTGGGTCCCTGGTTGGCTAAATAAATATGAGATGTACTCAACAAATGAGGAGCCTTTCCATCCTTTCCACAACACACACACACACACACAGACACACACACACACACTCACTCACACACACACACACACCCCAGCACCACCACCACCTCTATATCTAAGAGCCACAGACAAGTTCATCTGTAGAAACCAACTTCTTTTCTCCATACCTCAGTTTCCCCACCTCCAAAATAATGTGGTTCTACTTGAAATGGTCTCTGCCTCAGACAATTCTGACATTCTGGCCTGAAGCATCCATTCTTTCAAGTAGGAATAAAAGCTCATCTCATTCCCCTAAAACAATTACAGAGCTAGATGGATATCCCACTCACAGGCTTCCAGTTGCTGGAGTGAAGAAGGAAGGCCAGAACTCAGCTCTCTTCCTTTCTCTCTTGACATGCACTGCCTGTCTGGTCCCTTCTAAAAGTGGAAGTGAATATTTCCTATCTCTAGCAGAGCACAATTTACTCTAGCTCAGATGCTGCCCCTGAACTCTAGACTTGTCCAAAATGACCATCTCCACTTTGACAGCTCATCTGTACATGTCCTCAACCTCACTTCAGAGAGTTGCCATTACATTCCTCCCGATCCCAATGAGGGAGATTCCACCTTTCCCTCTGATTCTCTAGTACCCTATACTCTATCTCTTATCAAATCCCATTGATACTACTGCCGAAGTGTTTACAAAATCCAGTTACTGATCATAACTTCCATTGACACCACCTTGGTCCAAGTCACCATATTCTTCAATCCAGAATGTCACCTTAGCCTCTCACTGGACTTCTGACTTCCGCCCTATTCCCCATAATCTTGTCTCTTCAAAGCAACCAGAATGCTCCCTTAAAACAAAATGAACCTTGTGATTTCTTGCTTTCTTTATTGGGCTACCTTCACAGGATATAAACAACTCTTTCACCAATCTGGTCATCTATCACTCTCTTCCTCCACTGACCCCTCCCTCACTGTATCCCCATGATGCTTTCTGGATGCTTCTGGTTCTTGTGAAACATGCTTGGCTGAGGGGACTTTGTGCTTTAGTCAAAAATAGTCCCATTTCTCACTCAGTCACCTGTGTTAGAGAGCAGTCAAAATCGCTGCTTCTCCCCAGAAGTCCTCTTACCCTCTTGCACTTACTGTTCTCCATCACCCTTAACCATCTGGTTTACTGTAGACTTTATTATTATTTATTTGTAATATCCCCCTTATCTGCAATTTCACTCCCCATGATTTCAGTTACTTGTGGTCAAGCACAGTCCAAAAATATTCAGTGGAACATTCCCCAAATAACTCACAAGTCTTAAATTATGAACTTTCTGAGTCGACTCTATCCCGCCTAGAATACGAGTGACCCCTTCTGCAGAGCACCCCTCACTAGCTGCTTCTGAGTCTCCTAGTAGTCATCCTGGTTATCAGATAACTGTCACAGTGTTGCAGTGCTCTGTGAAAGCAGCCCTTAGGGAGCAAGAGTAGCGGTACTGAGAGTTCAGGTATCCAAAGAGAAGCTGTGACGTGCTTCCTTCAACTTTTCCCATCAGTACACTAGGAGTGAGGAGAAAAAGGAGACTGCAATCACTTAACATCCATTATAGTGTATTGTTAGAATTAGTCCACTTTATTATTGCTAACCATATTAATCTCTTATTGTGCCTAATTTATACGTTAAACTTTAACACAGGCAAGAAAGTATGCAGGTATGTATAAGAAAAGCACAACATATGTAGATTTTGTATAATCCATGCTTTTAGACATCCCACTTGGAGGTCTTAGAATGTGGAGAATGGGAGGCTACTGTGACTACTGTGAATATTAATTTACTTTTTAAATTCTCTCTCTCTCTGATAGACAGAGACTCAAGCTCTATGAGGTCATAAATGTCTGTCCATTGCTTTATGTACAGTATCTAGATTTCTGTCTGGCACACAGTAACTACCTAATACTTCCTAAATAAATCAATCAGTGAGTTATTTCAGCTGAGTATTGTACTTGTGAATTACAGATAAGGATTTGAGAAGAGTCTGTCTTGTCCTGTGACCACCATCTTACTTACACACCCATGTAACTGTCAGTGAGGTGCATTGTGGTTGACCTGCCCAAGAGATGGTCCCTGTGCTTTCTGAAGGACACGTTAAATATGTACCATAAAGCCTGTGAGTATAATACTCCTTGTGTAACCATAAGTTTATGGCAATGTATTTGGGACTCTAGAAGTTTGGTGGTTCAACCAAACCCAGGCAGTTTGGGAATTCCATACTGGAAGAGCCAAGTCCCGTTGGCTCCCCAAGAATCCAGCATGTCGTCACCGTATCTGGCACATAACAGGGACTCTGGAGTGAAAGTTATTTGACATTGAATCTATCAATCATTATCTTTCTTCTCTACGTCTTTCCAAAACAAGAGGTAACCAAAAATGTGCAGTGAGCTTTGTGTGATGCTGGGAGAATATGTGAGTTTGTTTTCACAAACAACTTTGATTTTCTCATCTGGACCATCTTCACACAGAGTATAAACACCAACAGGGCTCAGATTAAAGACTCAACTGCTGAGACTCAGTGTTACATGCGCTCTGGAGGAAGTGGCACCTCCAGACTTGTAAACTCTCTGGAGTCAGAGCTGGTGAGATTTGGATGTGATCTTTGTACTAAGCAGAGTTTATAATTACTCATCACACATAGCAGAGCTCTTTGTTTTCATATATGTTATTGTCATGATCTTCTTTAGAACAGAGGCTGTATCTGCTTAATCTTTCCTTCAACAGTATTAACCGTCTGTATAGTGTACCTTCATTCATTCTATTATTTTTGTTTGGGGGTTTTTTTGTTTTGTTTGTTTTTCGAGGTAGGGTCTCGCTCTAGCCCAGGCTGACCTGGAATTCACTATGTAGTCTCAAGGTGGCCTTGAACTCATGGTGATCCTCCTACCTCTGCACAATTTTCCATATTCCCTGGGTTTTGGATAGTCCTCCTGCCACCCCCTTTTTTCACCTGTCTCCCCACCTCATCCCTATTTAACCTTTTCCAACCTCAGTACCCGCCCTCAGCCGTTCAGTCATCACTCGTGTTCCATTAACTCTTCCCCTGAAGACCAGCCCCACGAGGCCCCTTTTCAACTCTCTGGTCTCTGCAGACACTCGGAGTTATACTCACAGGTCTGGAGATTCAAACTGTACTAGAGAGACGTGTGGTGTTTCTTTCACTGAGCCTCAGTTACCTTACCCACTATGATATTCCCTTCTTCCATCCATTTTCCTGTAAATTTTATAATTTCTCTATAGCTGAGTCAAGGTCCATCATGTGTACATACCACATTTTTACTGTCCATCAAATTCTTTATTAAGAAAAGAGCATAACGGAAACTAATTATAAAGACAAAATATTAAAAATGCAAGTTATAATGCTTAAGAGTTTTAGAGTTAGAAAATTTTAATGACACAAGAAACCATTGAGAGATCGACTCTCGGGAAATTAAGCACAGTGGTCAACTACCAACTGAAGGGCTAGGGTTGGCCAAAGGGCCTCCATTTTGCTAACTGTTATGACTTCTCTGCAACCCCTTGTTCTAGGAAAAACTACCAACTATCCTGGGCCCCCAACCCAACCAATGAGCTCCTGGTTTCCCCAGACCCAGGTCAAAATAGCTGACCTGTTCCTAGTTTCCTCAGCAACCTTGTCAAAAATGACTTGCGTATTATTATTCTAGCTGCTACTGTAACTACAAGTCCCTACTACCCGACCCCACCCTTGGGTTCAAACAATCCTGTTAGAGTCACCATGGCAAAGTTTGCCAACATCCTGATTCTGAAACCCCTAGCTCCTAAGAGTGGACCCCAGGACACCTCCTCACCCGGACCTGACCAATCCTGTTAAGGGTTACCCCAACTCCCTTGGGACACTGGCCAGCACCCATTTGTGGGGTTTTTTTCTTTAAAAAGCCTGGGAGCCAACACTTCAGGGACACAGTCCCAGCTCCCAAGTCTGACTATGTCCCTAATGGATTAGCTTGCAAGTCTGCAGCAATAAAGATTTCCTGCTTCTGAGCTCACTGAGTACCTGTCTAGTCATTGGCGGGCACCCAGACCCAACCCCAACTTGTGGAAGTAGACTGGCATTAATTTCAAATCTTCATCTTGACACTGTCCCAGACAAGTCACATGACCTGAGTCTCAGCTTCTTCACTCCACTGTGATGGGTTGTTATCAAAATCAAATAAAGTAATATTTGTGAGGAGCCTTCTTCATATAAGGTCAATATCAAGCAAGTGCTTCATAAGCAATAGTTATTAGTGCCATTGGGAGCTTACTTCTGGTTAAGCAGACCTTTCCACATCCCTCCAGGCCTAGCTCCCAATTCATTGTAGTGTTACAGCCTTTCATGCCAATTGCAAGCTCTCCTCACTAAGCATTAGCACTGCTATCCTGTGCTTTCCTGAGATCCTGGCATGCCATCTCTTCTCTCCTCATTAGAATGGTAAGGCCTCCTCTCTCTCCCTTTCTTCAGTGGATTCTCACACATCTCTCCTTGTATGTCAACCTTCAACTCAATCTTGAGATTAGCTTTGTAGTTCTTTTAACCAGGGCTCTTTGCTCAGCACCTCTCTCTCTCTCTCCATATATATGTATATATATGTGTGTGTATTTTTTATTTATTTGAGTTATCTCTGTGTAGAGAGGGAATTTTTGGTTTTCAGAAGTTTTAGCAGAAAGCACTGAGAATTCCCATATCATCTCCTTCCCTCCTCCTCCATCATTAACCTCTTGTGCTGTTACAACTGATAAACTGATATTAATAAATGGTTGAGTAAAAGTCCAGAGTTTACATAGCAGTTCATATTTTGCTGTACATTTTTCTCATACCTATTGTTTGTCCATTCTTTCCATAGATCTCTACTTCCTAACTGAACCTCCCTTTCATTTGAAGGCCCTTCCCTCCATCCAAGTCATCAATTCATTGAGGATTCCCTTCACTAGCTTCACTGAACAACCTCTGTTGGGTCTCTATGTGTACATTGAACACAAGACTTCCCTGGCTGAACTGAACTATTTTCTCTCTTGGAGCAATCCTTTCCTTGGCAAAGCGTCCTCCAGCAGGGCAGAATTAGGCAGCCAATGTGTGCTCTTGCACAAGCCAAAAGGAATCCACAGGAAGAGAAAAAGACACTGCTTTCTCACCCTTCTCTGAGAAGTGCTCACGGGGGCAGTTTCTTCCCTGTCAGTCTTGTTCTCTCAGATCAAAAGACACAGTACATAAGAGCCTGTCGTTCTCACATACCTTCTTTCCTTCCTTTATCCTTTCTTCTTTCCTCAGTTTAGTGGGCTCTGGGGTTGATTAATCAATAGATGATAGAACATCTACAAAAGGCTCCAGGCGTGAAAGGAAAGGCCCATCATTGCCACCTAACAGCGATGATGTCATCCTGAGAAGATGGCATTCTGTTGTCTATTTCCCTGTAACCCGTGCTATTAACACCACTGGGATCTCCTCAGCTCAGAGATCTCCTCCTAAGCAACTACCCATTCCCTTACCAACACTTTGACCCAGGCTGTTCAACAACTCAAAATATAAATAAATAAATAAAAACCCTGTGTCTGAAAGATGAGACAGATGAGAACTGTTGGCCATGGGTGCTAAATTATAAGAAGATAGGAAAAATAAGTTCTGGTACTCCATCACACAGTTGAATGTAGATAATGATAATATATTTCAAAAGTGCTGGAAGAAAGTATTCAAACACTTTCATTACAAGGAAATTATAACTGTTTGGAGAGAGGCTCGTGCTTGCCCTGGCTTGAGCATTATATGTACCAAAACTGTCTACAGTACCTCATGAAAATGTACAATTTTATGTACAAATTGTACAAAACTTACAATTAAATTTTTTTAAGGGCTGGGTCCTGGCTCTGTTGGACAAAGTGAGAAGCAGAGTTTGGATCCCCAGCATCCACGTAAAAGCAGTGTGTGCCAGGATGGGAGGTGGAGAACAGAGAATGGGAATCTCAAAGACCAGCTAGCTTGGCAGAGAACAAGAGACTGCCCCAGACGAGCCAGAAGGTTAAGACTGACTCCTGAAAGCTCTCCTCTGCTCTCCACACGTACCATTCTAGAAGTGGGCCTGCAGAGCACACACACACACACACACACACACACACACACACACACACACACACACGATTTACCAAAAAAAATGTTTTAAAAAAAAGAAACCCAGTACCAATACCTGCCTGCCGAGGTCAATATGTCAAGAAGCTGATATTTGGAGAATGTATATAGCTTTATTAAAGTCTTTCACATCCAATTTGCTGACTATAAGTTTCAGGCAAATGACACATTGATATAAATCAGTTTGACTGGATTCAATAAAATCCGTGGACGTATAACTCAATGTGATAGCTGCATTTTCTTTATCCACATGACAGTGGGGATGACTTTTCAGTCTCCAATCAAGTGGACGCTGACATTAAACACCCTCTTGTTTTCCTGATTCACTGGAGCTGGGTTAAGAAAAAAAAAACTTTTGGCACTATTTTTTAAATGGTATTTTCAAATCACAGAAGGGATTTACCATTTCCTCACAAGCTAAAATGCCTTTAGGATGTATGTTTAACTGCATTCTCACCCCATCGTGCACTGAACAGTACTTACAAGCCCCGATGGAGAACTTGAGGCCAATTTTATCGTTAAATAAACTCTGGAATGCCCCAGGCAAGGTCATTAACTTGTCTCCACTATAGCATACGTGTCCAAATAGCCACCTCCCTTCTGTGGGTTCCCACAGGGCCCTGGGTGTGCTCCATACTCACCCCCTGGCATAAGGCACAATCACACCATTATATTTACATCAAGAGCAACCAGCCAGCTCAGCTCAGCTCTGTACACAAAGATGAAAAAAATGGCACCAAATATAGACCACTGGGACAATTTATTTGTCTTAAAAGTGTTTAAGACACACAAGCGAGCCCCATCAGGCTATAAATGCTGGCTTTGTGCAGTTACCACACAAATCTGGAGTGTATTCTATGTGTATACAGTTTACAGACGCTATCGTGGGTCACACCACGTAGGTGGCCTGACGAAAGTCTCACTCATTGCATCTGCGACAACCCAAGAGGTTAAAAACCCACCCCCAAGCCCTCCTCCACGTTCTGTTCCTAATGATTTATATCACCTTATTCCTCAAAATATCACTAGGAATGTCCCCGTTTTCTCAAAATAAAATAATTTAATTAATAAAACTTCTAAAAGCTTTTATCCGAATCTCTTATACTCAAAAAAAGAACAGACCCCAGAGGGGTTCACTTACCAGTTTAGCAAGCTCTTCTCTAATTTTAGCTTTATGATGAACTCACAGACCATTGTATTTTATCAAAACCATTGACTAGGGGGAGCAGGAGGGCTCAAGTATGCATCCCCAGCACCCACATAAAGGCTAGCTGAAGCTTGGGCACATGTTACCCCAGCTCTCTCCAGCTGATCTAGCCAAATTAGTGAGCTCTAGGTTCAGAGAGAGACCATATCTCAAAAAAGTAAAGCATAGAGTTACTGAGGAAGCCATCTGTAATCAAACTTTGGTCTCTACATGCACGCGCACACTTGTGCAAACAGGTGCACCCACACAAATACAAACAGGCATACATGCACACACACAACACGCACGTTCAGAAAAAAAAAACTGTAGGCTGTTACTGAAACACAGACCACAAGTCCATAGGAGGAAGGGAGAGAAAGGGTAGAGGAAGATGGGGACAAGAAGAGATTATAGAGGGAGCGCTTATGAGGTGAGTCAGCATGGATAAGGTCCCCTGTGGATGACACTCTGCAGAATAGGACTGTAGGTATTTCATCAATGAAGTGAGAACAATATGCACAGTGATTAAATATCATTCTTAAAGTGTATCATCTCAGTGTGGTACTTGGTGCAAAATGAAACACAATTAAAGGTAGCCATTCACAGTGCCATCATTACCATCTTTACCCAAGTGGTCAGATCATGTACTGAATAGAATCAGGTACCACACACAGCACTGTCTTTGTCATATGGAGTCTGCTTTGTCATTTCCTTCGGTTCTGACCCTAGGTGAAGGGCAAAACTATCCTTTCCTCACTTTGGAGAGCTATCATTTTGCCTTCAATTCTCAATGGATTCAAAACAAAGAAACCTACAAAGCTCAGACAAGGATGCAACAAAAATCAGCAAATGCCGCTTTTTCCACTTCCTTGAACCATGTGCATCTCCTAGTGGTGATCCTTCAAAATAACTGGAAGCTCACTTTTCAGAAGAGGAAACTGTGGAGGAGTCATTGAGAAGTGGTCTGGGCCAACACTGCAAGTCACATCCCCACTAAAGGAACCAATAGCAAGCTCACTTCTCCCCAAACAGCTATCTGGGGGAAAGAGAGCCAGTGACTTCCCCACTCCAGGGCAAGAGCCTCAAAACTCATGTTTTGTTTATAGCCCTGTACGAGTTCTCAGAACTCAAGCAGAATACCCGAGTTGACTAATATAGAGGAAAAATTTCATTTTAGCTTATAGTTTTGAAGAAAACCTGAGGGTTATATGAAGACCTTGAACTTACAATCAGTGAGACCCCTGGATGGTTTCAGACTCTGTCAGCCACTGACTGTGAACTTGGAAAGTCATCCACTAGAGATCAGGCATCCTCAATCTAAAAATCCAAAGCCCAATATGTGACATGGACACTAAAATATTATATAAAATTGCCTTCCTGAGACTAGAGAGACAGCTCTGTAGATAGAGCATTTGCCTCACAGGACCATCATTTATTTTTGAATCCTCCACATCCACATAAATGCTAGGTGTGTCTGGTGGGCCCCCGGTGATACTGGAAAACACAGACAGGATATTTTTAAGACATGTTGGCTGGCCAAATTTGTGAGCCCTGAATTCAAGTCAAAAGGCCCTGCCTCAGTAAATAAGGTGAAGATCAATTGAGAAAGATATCTCAATGTCAACCTCTGGCCTCCACACATGTGCACCAACCTGTGCCCACACACCCTCAAACACACGTACACACATGCACACACACCATACACACATACACAGGCAAAAAAGGTGTGTGTGTATGGTGCATATCAACAATGAATTTCATGTTTAGACTTGCACCCTACTGCTATCTCACGTGTATACAAATACTCCAAAATTCATAACACTTCTGGTCCCAAGCATTTCAGATAAGAGATACTCAATCCATATTTGGAAGCCTCAGATTCCTCTTGTCATAGACTTGTAGCATTCACAAGAGTGGTCATAAAAGTAAAGCCTTGAGCTGGAGAGATTGCTCAGCGGTTAAGGCACTTGGCTCCAGTGCCTGAGGCCCCCGGTTCAATTACCCAGGACCCACATAAGCCAGACCCACAAGGTGGTGGCCCTGGTGTTGTACTCTCTCTATCTCTATCTCTCTGCTTGAAAATGAATAAATAAAATATTTTTTAAAGTACAGCCTTGTGAGGCAAATAACAGGTCTTCAGTAGGTATAACCCTCCCTCCCTTCTCTTCCTTTCCCTTCCCACTCATGGTTCTGTTAGATATTAACGATAAAGTGCTAAGGGACCAACCTTTCATTGACCCTGCACACTGGTGCATCCTGGAAGCATACAGTGCCTTCAGGTTGTCTAATCACCAGGTCTCCGTGTTCATGATGCCATTGTTACAGTCAGTCTTTTTAAGTCGCATGGTAGCTCATCCATGAGAAAAATCAGCTTGTGGGATTACAAGTTTCAATAAACACTGAACCGAGCCTATAAGATCATATCCAAACAATTTTGCAAAACATACAGGTCCTCCTCAGTCTGCTCCACTCCCTTCCCATCCAGCTTCTCCTAGTAACCATTCTACTACCCTTGGCCATAAACCCAAGTGCCAGAAGCCCAGAAAGACGCCACGAGCCAGCTATTTCTTTTAGCCCATACATGTCCCGCTCTTGTGCAAGCTGACTTTGTGGAGCCCAGGCTTCTTCCACGCCAGATGCTCCCAGTACAGCTTTCTCCATCTTCACCCTCAGTTCTGCCTCCACTGGAGACAACTCTTCTCTTAAATCCAGAATTGGTATCACCTGTTTTCAATCTTCCTGGATTCCTGTAGGGAACTTGAGTAACCACCCAGATCTATGTCTCCTGCTTGTGAACTCTGCAAAGGGGAAGGCAATGTGGAATCCCTCTTACCTCTGGAGTCTAGCAAGGGCTCGAAGCATGACTAACAATTTCACCAACTGTGCTCTAAAGAGAAGCCAGGTCGCACCTGTTCCCCACTCTCGGACACCTTGATGCCCGATGGGTAACAAGTCCTAGTCTAATTGGGTGTTCTGTGATGCAATGGAGATGGGGAAGTTATGATGGGTCGGTTTACTTTTAAGATGTAAGACACAAGTGTCTTATTAGAGCATTTCTGGCTTTCGCTTAAACATTTAGCCCGCTCATTTTATAGGTGTTGTTTTTAAATAAATATGAATGAAGAAGCATACAGATCTTAGATGGAATTGTACTGGTATTATTTTTATAAAAGTATTATTAAAGCAAGTCAAAGAGTCTTTGTTCTCTCCAAAACTAGGTCAGTTGGCCACTAGCACATAGGAAAAAGCGGCCCGTCATCTCCCGAATCACTGGCCTTTGGCAATGATTGTGTGTGTGTGTGTGTGTGTGTGTGTGTGTGTGTGTCCCCAAGTGCCATGGTCCCTGTGGGCAGGAAACAGCTACATCCTTGCTGGCCAGATGGCCAGGATGGATTCCAAACTAATAAAGCATCTATGAGTCAGGGCCCTGACTCAGAGCCTGGAGGACATTTGTGAGAAAGGCCAAGGCCAGAATAAAATAATCCCCAATAGAAAGGCTTAGCTCCCTTCCAATGTGAATCCAGCCTCAACGCGCCTGACACGCCTGGTACGTCCGAATGCTCCTGTTTGACAGTACACACATTCAAATCACATCTCTACTCAAAAAAGTAAATCAAATACTTTTCTTAACTTGAGTCGTCCATCAAGTTTTTCTGACTTGCCTTTTTCACCTCCAAAGTTTTCAAACGTTTATGTGTCGCGCTGACTCTTCTTTCTCATGACTTATTGAAGTCACAACTATAATTGACACCTGAAGTGGCTTTAATGGAGACAGGTCAGCACAGAACTAGACAACATCCGTGTGGCTGAGTGGAGGCTCCAGCCCCTCACCCACTCTCCAGGGCTAACCAGCAAACCACCCCGTCTAACATGAACGCAGAAGCAAGGATGGGGAGGAGACTGTTTTCCCTGATGGCCCTCAGTATTTTCCCAAAATTCTTAGTGCCTAATTCTCATGGCTCCCACTCCCAGCCCTGAAATCCAAGGTCAGTATGGATTATTCCATCTCTCTTCGAGGCAACCTCACACCACCCACAGCTGCCATGGGTAGAATTGTGTCCTCTAGGAAGACACATTGAAGGCTTAGCCCCTAGTCCTTACACGGCAGGAATAATGTGTAAAGGTGAGATCATAGTGGATGGGGTAGGATGGACCTTATAGAAATGGTTCCTTGTAAGAGGGAATGTCAGGAACAGACACAGGAAAAGATGACCCCAGGTAAGCAGAGGCAGGTGCTAGGAGAGTGTTGCTGTCATAAGTCATAGAACACCTGAGACTACCAGAAGCTGCAAGAAGGAAGGGAAGGCTGCTCTGTCCTCTGTGCTCCAAGGGAGCATGGTTCTGTCAACCCCTCAATTCGGGACTCAGCCTCCAGAGGTGCACAGAACAGCATGCACGTAGCACCACATTGGTGTGTCTGTTGGGGCAGGATGAGGAACTCTTCCACACACCTCAGCTCCCTTGCAAAGCCCTTTGAGATGTCCCGCCTTTTCCTTTCATGACTTCCTCCCAAATTCTAAAGTGACTGTCACCTCTTCTCTCCTGAAGGGCCTCACTTCCCCACTCAAAAGATGCACTAGAGAAGCCTTCTTTTGCATTCTGAGAAGCAAGATAGACTTAAAAGAGAAAATCTATCTTTGAGTTAGAAGATGACACGCTTATTTGACAGCTCTGTGTGAGCCTCTCAGAAATACATGTCATCCTCTGTGGGGACACTTTCTTATCAGGAGCAAGTCGTAACAAGCCCAACACTCTAATTCTGCCTTAGAAACTCAACACTAACTAGTGTTCCTAAAGAAATTCTAAAAGAATTCTAAAGAGTTCTATCTCCTTTCTACTTGTGTTTTATTAACATTTCCACCATACCATTTAAGCATGTTCTGGACATGATTTTCAAATACAAAATGAAATGTTTCTTTTTTTTCAAATATTTTATTTATTCCTTTTCAAGCAGAGAGAGAGAGAGAGAGAGAGAGAGAGAGAGAGAGGAAGAGAGAGAGCACCAGGGCCACATCTTGTGGATCTGGTTTATGTGGGTACTAGGGAATTGAACCCAGGGCCTTAGGCACTGGAGGCAAGCACCTTAACCACTGAGCCATCTCTCCAGGCCAAAATTAAATATTTCAAGTAGTAAAAGTTCATGTATTGCTGGATATAAGCGATATGTAAATATTGGAAAATCATGTTGATGAAGGTTAGCTTGTATATTTCTTAAAAATAAACTGGACCTGAAATGTTTTTTGGACCTGAATTTTTTTAATCTGCAAATATAGTCTATACCAGTGATCATCAACTTCTTTTATTAACTCTCCCATGGGGAGAGTACATGTTCTCACAGAATGTAATTATAAAATGTATATATGTATATTGAGCATTAGTGTATACTAAACTTAGAATTTTAATGAATGAAATTGAAATTAAATATAAATAAATAGCTCTCTTTTGTTTTCACAGTGACTATTTTGAGAACCCCACTTAGGACACCAGTAGCTTACATAATACTGGCTTTAATGGAGGTAAGGAGATACTTCAGCAGTTAATAAGGCTATGTGGAGGTAGTTAAGAAGTATTAGGGCTGAAGATATAGCTCAGCAGTTAAAGCGCTTGCCTGCAAAGCCTAATGACCTGAGTTCAATTCCTCAGTAGCCTCATAAAGCCAGATGCACTAGGCGGCATCTGGAGTTCATTTGCAGTGGCTGGGTGCCCTGGAACACCTATTCTCATTCTCTCTCTCTCTCTCTCTCTCTCTCTCTCTCTCTCTCTCTCTCTCTCTCTCTCTCTCTCTCCTCTCTCCTCTCTCCTTGCAAATAAATAAATAAATATTTTTTTAAAAAAGAATCATCATAGTTTACGAAGGCATGAGTAAAAGTGAACTGTTTAGGGGGACAAAGGGAAGAGGAGAGGGGGAGAGAGAAAGTGGGGGGCCGGAGCAATACTCTCAAAGCACATAATACACCCCATGAAAATGTCCTTATGTTACTCAGAATCAAGTATGGTAAACATCCACTAATGAAAAATACACTTTGAACGAAGTATCCTGAAACCTGGAATGAAAGACCCTTTCCAGCCCTATAACTCTTCTCACACTGGGGAAATATTTTCTTGCCATTATTGCTCATATTAACACATTCCAAACTGTAGAAATGACAAAGCAGAAATCTCACAAAGAATTCATAAACATTTTTAGCCAACGATAGATTGAGGAGATTAAACTTTAAGCTTTAAAATGGTATGAATTGGGCTGAGAAAATGGTCTGGTGGTTAAAGGCGCTTGCTTGCAAAGACTTGGCCCAGGTTTGACTCCCCAGTAACCACATAAAGCCAGATGCACAAAGTGGCAAATATGGCTTAAGTTTGCAGCTGTAAGAGGCCCTGGTGCTCACTCCCTCTCTTTCTCTCTCTTTTACAAATAAATATCATGTAAAAATTGAATGAACAATAGTAAAACAAGCATAGATTGAGAGGAAGTATAGACTAGCAGGTAATGCTTGATGTTAGCCTAGGCTGGGACAAGAGAGAGTTGAGTCATGAATATTCAATCATATATCACACAAACCCTGTGTATTTGTCATAAGGTCATTTGAGGTCGATACACGTACACTGTGGGTCTTAGTCATTTCCTAATATCCAAACATAGTGAGTTCATATGCTTGGAATATGCCATACAAACCCTATGTATCTAAGTTCTGTCTAAAGCTCTGGATTTGCTATGAGTCTTTTCCAGATTCTAGTACGACCTTGATTAGAGACTTATATGATGATGACAGTTTGCGTGCTAGAATTATGTCTTTGTTGCAACTCTCATTTACTGAGTGTTTGATGAGAATCTTACAGACATTGTCTCACCCAGCCCCCAGGTTTATGTTTCCTCATCTAGGCACAGTAATCATACCTACCCCACGACATGGTCATTACCATCATAGGCTCATCCAGGATCATGTAGGAATTAGGTGCCAGAGACAAGATCTCAGACAAGACAGTCAAATGCTGATGGACTTCACCACTTCAGTACTATCAGGAAGAAAGGAACCTCCTCATTCTACTTGCCCTGAGAAATTACATCAATTTGCATTTTCAGTTCGAATTATTTCATTGGGTTTTCTTTCCTACTTGGCAAATCAGATATGGGGGGAAAAACACTAAACAATGAGCTTCTCCTTCTTACTTGCTTTTTCTTCAACATTTTGAACAGTTTTTTATTGAGGTTGAAAGAACCCAATAATCACACTCTATCCTCTGCCAGAATTTGGGATTTACTGACAGATACAAAGAAGGAAGCCCAGTGGAATAGACATTAGAGCCTCTCATTAATAAAGACAAGTTGAATAGTGACAATTTTGGCCTTAGAAGATTCTAAAATACGGCCTAGGAGTTCATCAGTTAAAATCATCCCAATGCCTTTCTGTCATGGTTTGATCTAGGTGTCCCCCACAAACAAATGAATGTGTTCTCAGTGATCGATCCTCAGCTGATGGCAGTTTGGGTTTTACAAACTTGATGGAGCTGTGTTATTGGGGGCAGGCTTTGGGGGATTATAAACCAGCTTCCCCTTGCCAGTATTCCTTCCTGCCGCTGTTTCCAGTGCTGTGATGGAGGTGATGTCCACCCTCTGCTCATGCCATCATTTTCCCTGCCAAGATGGAGTCTCCCCTCGAGTCTGTAAGCCTAATAAACCCATTCCTCCACAAGCTGCTTTTGTTTGGGTTCTTTCTGTGCAGCAACTAGAAAGCTGACCACAACACTTTCTTTATCCAGAACTGAAGAATCACTACCTTTCTTAGTTTCCACTGGAAATTCGTCCACTTGCAATTACCAAAGACACCAGTGATTCTGTAAAGAGTAAAAAATGCCATAATAAAAACACTCCAATTGGCCTTTAATCCCAGCACTCAGGAGGCAGAGGTGGAAGGATCATCATGAGACCAAGGCCACCCCTGAGACTACATAGTGAATTCCAGGTCAGCCTGGACTAGAGCAAAACCCTACCTGGAAAAAAAAAAAAAAAGCCACTCCAATTATAGGCTAGGTCCTTTGTATAAATTTAAGTCTACTCAATTTGAAGTTTATAGAGAGAAATTAAAACCTCTAATTAAATCCCTTCACAAATTTAAGCCTTAAAAAAGGAAAACTCCAACAGGATTCAAGTCTAAAACCAAATCCACTTATATACTAAAAAAAATCCAAAGAAAACTCCCAAAATTTATCTTTATGAAAACATACCTAAGGATCACACACAAAAAATAAAATAAAA
>PVHP010039116.1:0-16589 GCA_004024765.1 Zapus hudsonius | reverse complement strand
CTCTCTCTCTCTCCTTGAAAAAGAATAAATAAAATATTTTTTAAAAATAAAGTGAAAAAAAAAACAGAGACGAGAGTCTGGAAGTGTAGCTCAGTGATTAAGGACAAAAGCCAGTTTCGAGAACATATTCCTTTTAAGTTCTGGTTTTTTTTTTTTTTTTTTTTGTGTGTGTGTGTGTGTGTGTGTGTGTGTAAAGGTCTCATTCTAGCCCAAACTGACCTGGAATTCACTGTAGCCAAGGCTGGCTTCAAACTGCTAAGAGATCTTCCTACTTCAGCCTCCTGTCCTGGGATTAAAGGCATGTTGCCACCATTATCAGCCCCTTTTTATGTTTTTAAATTTTTATTTATTTACTGATTTATTGTGGGTAAATAGAAACACTGTATGAATAAGTCTTGTCTTGGTACCCTCATTTCCCTCCTCTCTGCACAACCTGCTGAGGGTCCTTCTTGGTGAGATTGCTGTAACGGTCCATGGGATGGAGGGTTATGAGTTGTATAAGCAGTTGCCTTTGTGTGTGTGTGTGTGTGTGTGTGTGTGTGTGTGTGTGTGTGTGTGTCTGTGTCTGTGTCTGTGTGGTGGTGTTGAGGAGAGAAATGTCTCTGGATATTCTCCCTCACCATGGCTCTAACATTCTTTCTGGCCCTCTTCCACAAAGTTCCCTGAGCCATGGTGGGTGAGTTTTAAGTCTGCTTTACTGTTGAGTTCTTAAGTGTCTCTGGGTTTCTGTTTTGGGTTAATTTGAGTATCCTTGGTGTCTTTCTCCATTGCCCTTGCATAAGTTGTCTTTCTTGCTATGGAAGCAGCAGTCTTGCTCATCTCGACACTTCCTCTATGGTTTCCTTTGGGCCCTAGATGATGTCTTAGAGGTGATTCATCTCCTGCCTGGGAGTCAGCCATCATCTCAGGTGGTGTTGGTGGAATTGGGTTGTCCATGGTTCTCTCTGCCTGCTGAAAAATACAGTCTCGAACAGAGAATGAGGTCAGTATAGATTAAATGGGACCAACATTGTTAATTTGGCAAGATTTTAATGGGTGTAGCCTCTATGTAGGTCCATGGTTAGTGGGGGCTTCCCCTTGGAGTCCAGGTTCTTGGTCTCCACAGGAATTTGCCTTGGATCCCAGTTCCAGCTAAGGGTTCCTTGCCATTGAGCAGATCTTAGCCAATCAGCAAGCCGTTGATTACCCACTGAGGTTAAGTGCCACTATAGCATCTGTGAGTTCTTACCTTGCTGGTCTCTGCCTTATTGCAGTATCTTCTGCATTCTCAGACCACCGGTCACTGTTGTATAGCAGTGTCCCCTGATTTCTCAGATTATCATTGGCCAATTTCCCCTGGCAGCTTATGTAGCACCTTCCAGCAAAATACAGGCTACCATCTGGGAGCTGGCTTTCTTTCTGGGTCCAGCGGGTCTCTAGGTGTTGTGTGACAGCAGCCTGTGGTATCTTCAGCAACAAGGCCTTATCTTTTGCCTGGGGTGGGTCATCAAGAGCTTTGACGTAAGCCTGCCTTGTTTTAGCGACCTCATATGTCTCTCTGATCAACAGCTCAGTGTGGCAAGTAACCAATTTCTGGGACAGGGAGTAATAGGGCTGAGCCACTTGTATTAGGGTTAGGCTTCTTCCCACCCTCTTCAGGGTGCTTGTTACCAGACAATGCCCCCATCTTCCTCTCAAGATCTTTCTGTACCATCCCCATCGTCCGTCTCACAATTCACACATCAGGTTTGCTTGCTATTTAAGCTGAACCTGATTGGGAACCACAGACGAGGAAGAGTATTTGGCATTTGTTTCTCTGTTCTTGTGTGAATTCACTGAGTATGGTCTGTTCCAAGTCCATCCACTTTCTTGCAAATTTCGTTACATAGTTTTTCCTTACTGCTGAGTAGAAGTCCATGGTGTATATGTACCACAACTTTGGTATGAATTCATCCAATGATGGGCATTTGGGTTGCTTCCAATTCTTAGTTATTATGAATTGAGCCACTATAAACATGGTTGAGCAGATGTCTGTCTCTGTGTTGACTCAAGGAGCCTTGAGGGTAGATGCCCAGTAGAGAGATAGCTGGGTCTGTTGGTAGCTCTATATACATCTTTTTCAGGAGCCTCCACACTGCTTTCCATAGTGGTTGTACAAGTTTGCATTCCCACTAGCAGTGAATAAGGGTTCCTTTTCCACCACATCCTCACCAGCATCTATTTGTTGGCAGATTTTTTTTAAACGATTTCCATTCTGACTGGAGTGAGGTGGAATCTCATTGTAGTTTTGGTTTGCATTTCATTGATGATTAAGGAGGTTGAACATTTTCTTAAATGAGAAATGAGAATTGACCATTGTATTTCCTCCTCTGAATTCCCTGTTGAGTTCACTGCCCCATTTTTTGAGTGGGGTGATTGATTTTTTTTTATTACTTATCTTTGTAAGTTGTAGATATTAGTCCTCTGCCCCTGGTTTAGCTGGTGAAGATTTTCTCCCAATCTGTTGGTGGTCTGTCAGCTTTGTGTATGGTATGCTTATCTGTACAGAAGCTCATTGGTTGAGTGATCATTGAATTTTCTGGGCTATTGTGGTATTGTTCAGGAAGTTTCCCCACTTCTATATTGTGGAAGGTTCCACCTATTTTTCCTTTCAGGTTTTTAGGGGTTTCTGGTCTTTTATTGAGGTCTTTAATCCATTTGGAATTGACTTTTGTGTATGGCAAGAGAAGTGGGTCTAGTTTCTTTTTCTTTTTCTTTTTTTTGCACGTGTTTATCCAATTTGTCCAGCACCATTTTGTGAATATCCTTTCTTTTCTCCAGTGTATGTTGTTGGCACCTTTGGCAAAGATCAAGTAGCTGAAGTTACATGAACTGAGATCTGGGTCTCTGATTCTATACCATTGGTCTATCTGTGTGTTTTTATGCCAGTACCATGCAGTTTTTGTTACTATGGCTTTGTAGTATAATTTGAGATCAGGTGTTGTGATACCTCCCAAGGTGTTTCTTTTACTGAGGATATTTTTGGATATCCAAGGCCTTTTGCTTTTCCAAATGAATTTTGAGGTTATTTTTTCTATCTCTGCCAATAATATGGTGGGATTTTTATTGATATAGCATTGAATCTGTATATATTTCTTTTGGTAGAATTGCCATTTTCACAATATTAATTCTACCTATCCAGGAACATGGAAGATCTTGCCATTTTCTCGCATCCTCCTCAATTTCTTTCTTTTCTGGTTTTTATGTTTGCATTGTACAGGTCTTTCATATCCTTATTTAGTGTTATTCCAAGTTGTTTGTTTTTTAAGACAGGCTCTCTCATTGGCCTAAAGCTTTCCAAGTAAGCAAGGCTGGCTGGCTAGGGAAACCCAAGGATATATCTGTCCCTGCCTCTGCAGTCCAGGAATTACAAACAGTTGCCTGGCTTTTTTTTTCTTTCAAAGACCAGGGAATGAAAATCAAACAGGCAAGGCAAGCACTTTACTGACAGAACCATCTCCCCAGCATTCCCCACCACTCCACATCCCAGAAGTCTACGCTGTTCTCTCAGAGTTCTTATGCCCCAAAGAAGCTGGGTTCTGATTTGCTATTTTGCTCATGTCTGTCTTCCTATATGAAGATGACTTACAGAGATTATGTCTCTGTCATTTCACTGCTGTTTTCTCAGCACCTAAACCTGTACTTGTAACCTAGAAGGCAATCGGTGAGCAGTTTTTGAATGAAAAAACAAGTCAATGAATGCAAACTGTAGAGACTAACCTGGCTCTTATGCAGTAAGTGTAG
This sequence comes from Zapus hudsonius, assembly GCA_004024765.1. Classification (NCBI taxonomy): domain Eukaryota; kingdom Metazoa; phylum Chordata; class Mammalia; order Rodentia; family Dipodidae; genus Zapus; species Zapus hudsonius. The sequence goes on along the minus strand of PVHP010039116.1, from coordinate 12,827 downwards.
CCATGCCCAGATATGTCAACATTAATTTTGTTTCCTTTTTGACAAAGGGTTTCGTGTATCCCAGGCTGGCCTTGAACTCCAAAACCTCCTGCCTCTGCCTCTGAGTGCTTAGATTACAGGTGTGTGCCACCATGTCTGGCTTCTAAACTTTTATTTTTTTAGAATAGATTTCTTTCATTTCTCATTTCTATGTGTTATTTGGGAATTACTGTTTATTACATAAAAGAGATGCTGGTTTTCAAGGGGTTCAGAGCCCTCACCATCCTGAGTGTTGGTGATTCTCTTTTTTTTTTTTTTCTTTTTTTTGGTTTTTCGACGTAGGGTCTCGCTCTAGCCCAGGCTGACCTGGAATTCACTATGTAGTCTCAGGCTGGCCTTGAACTCACGGTGATCCTCCTACCTCTGCCTCCCGAGTGCTGGGATTAAAGGCATGTGCCACCACGCCCGGCTGGTGATTCTCCTTTAAGCACCACACTCCTATTGTCCATCACGCTGCTGAACAGCTCAACCTCAATCAGATATCAAGTGCTATTCTAAATGGGTCATATCCAAATCCGTGGCTCTATCCCACTCCCTCCAGGGAACTTGGTTCCCACGTGTGAGGACACTGAATAGTGTCTTCCCAAGTCAGTGACATCACTCGCAGTAGCCTCTTCCTTTCTGCACCATGCTTTGCTCTCCATGCCCATCATTTCATCCTGGAAACCCTGGGACCTTTCTCCTCCCACGAGCAGCTGAATAACCAACCGCAGTGAACTCCCATTTGCCTGAAGCGGCTGTCTTTCTCCACCAAACCATGAGCCTAGATAAACCTCTCCTTCCTTAACCTGTGTGTGTGTGTGTGTGTGTGTGTGTGTGTGTGTGTGTGTGTGTGTGTGTGTGTGTTTGTGTGTTTGTATGCATGTGGGTACACTGGTGCATGGGTTCATGTGTACGTGTGTGAGCAAGTGTGTGAGACCAGAGGTTGAAGTCAGCTGTCTTCCTTGGTTGTTCTCCACTTTTTATACTGAGGAAAGGTTTCCCTTGGAGCCCGACCTTGCTAATTAGTCTAATCTAGCTGGTCAGCTTGCTCCCCTTTCCCCCAGGATCCTCTGTCTCTCCCCACTGGGTGCTGCGACTTCAGCTGGCCACATGCACACCCAGGGTTTACATGGGTGCTAGGAATCCAAGCTCCTGAGGCAAGTGCTTCTTCCATTCCACCATCTCCTCAGCTCATCTGAAGTTGCTTCTTGTCAAGCAAATTTGGTCACAGTGACAAGAAAAATTAACACGCATGGCATTGATCACTGTATAGCATTCAACTTACACATTTATTGTTCTAAACTTTCACATGGATCCCATCCTCCATAACTGGACATTTGTTCTCTGGTCTCTTTCCCAAGACTTCCTAGATGTGTTCTTATGTCCCTGAAAGACTTTGGCCATTTTATTTTGTCACCCTCACATTCCCACTCCCGTGACCTCTCTGGGATCCTTCCTAACAGCTCAGTCATTGCCTTTCCTGTGCTGCGCCCTCATCTCTGACCACATCACCTGAGTCATTCCTCTGCTCCCACGTGGCCTTGTCTCATTGGTCGCTGGCTATTTTAGAACCTCTGATGTCACTCTCCACATAGCCATACCCACAAACAGTCCTAGAATGGATTCAGGAGCGCTGCCCTTGCGTGGCATTTTTCTTCTGAGGAGTATCACTCCTACTTTCGGCTTTATGAGCTTGAGTTGAGACTTGTCCAAAATGCTCTCCCGTGATACTTCACGCCACACTGTTCAGGCTTCTTTTATAGGCCTGTAGAGAAGGATTTAATTAAACCACACTTAATGGAATTGCTTCCTCTTTGCCACAGGCAGAGCAATCTGGGCTTGGAAATAAAAAATGATATGAAAGCTGGTGTCTTGATGCTCACAGTCAGGAGGCAATGACAACATCAGAGAACATTAGAGCTGGGAGACTTTTGAACACTGGTCCAAGCCGGTGTCTCACAGAAAAAGAACCTGAGGGTAGGAGGTCCCTCGATGGCAGGCTGCAAATAGAATTAGAATAGAGCCTAAATTTCCTCATATGAATAATACCACACACAAATACACACATGAGCATAAAGAGAAAGAACATACAATAAACACATGAAGCAGCCATGCTTAGATAATAAACAAAGTTCTATCCAAAAATCAAGAAATGAAGGCTGGGGAAATTGGTCAGTGGGTCAACTGTTTGCTTGCTATGCAAGCGTGAGGACCTGGGTTCAGATCCCCAGCACCCATGGAAAAGTGCTGGGTGTGGGGAAAAACACCTGGAATCCCAGGGCTCTATAGGTGGAGATGGAATCTGAATCAGCGACCTCTAGGTTCGGTGAGAGATCTTGTCTCAAAAGGTAAGTTGGGGCTGGGGAGATTACTCAGCAGTTACTGCTTGCAAAGCTTGCCAGACCTGGTTTCAATTACCCAATAATCACATAAAGCCAGATGTGCAAAGTGGCACTTACATCTGGAGTAGTTTGTAATGACAAGAGGCCCTGGTGTACTCACACACTCTCTCTCCTCACAAATAAATAAATATTTTTAAAGTAAGTTGAAGAGTGGCTGAGGAAGACACCCAATGTCAACTTCTGGCCTCCACAGAGTGTGTGACACACGCATGTCCACATACATGCACACTCACCACAGACACACACACACTAAAAAACATCAAGAAATGCTAGCGGTGAAACTAGTGTACAGCTTTGGACAAGTCATTTAAATCCTTCATAACTCAGTTTCCACACTGATAAGATAGAAATAATGCTGACTACCTTTCAGGGGATCTTGGGAATTATTTGTGATGTGTTAAGCACTCTGTTAAGGCTATTTTGCTTACAACAACTAACACAAAATCCAAATGACAGTCTCTGAAGCAAATCTGGATTTGTTTGTCTATAAGAGAGTAGAGTTATGGAACAGGCTGGCATTAGTCTAGGAACGAGTGTCACTGAAAGCTTCTTGGCCTTTTGTTTGTTTGTCATTTTGTGATGATCAAAGAGCTGCTAATATTCCAGAGGACAGGGTGACATTCAAACAGCAATGAGAGGAAGGAGAAAGTCCCAGTAAGCACACTGACCTCTCGTTGTGGAGACAGCAAGCTCAACTCAAAATGTCCTAGAGAATTCTGTATCTGTCGCCTTCCTTCCTCCCTCTTTCCCTCCCTCTCTTTCTCTTCCTTTTTCCCTCCTTTCCTTCACCTTCCCCTCCCTCCCTTCCTCCCTTCTGTTCTTTCTCTCTCTCTTTCTCTCTCTCTCTCTCTCTCTCTCTCTCTCTCTCTCTCTCTCTCTCTCTCTCTCTCTCTGTCTTGACATCACAGAGGAATGCCAGATACATCCTCCACTTTATACAGCTAGCTTTACACAGGTGCTGGGATATCAAACCCAGACCAGCAGACTTCGAAAATAAGTGCCTTTGACCTCCGAGCCATCTCTACACCCCAAGTTCTGTGTGTTTCTCATGGTCCCTGTGTCCTCATAGCATCATCCCTCACTAGGAAAAAAGCCGCACAAAGTGAAGTTTGTCTTTGACCCCTTTGTAGTGGCAGAGGCGTGAGTAAAGGAGTTGAGAATAGAGTTGGAGTGAGCATGGAGTAAGTCCTGCCACAGTCCTACCACATGAGAAGAGGCTTCATAAGGACTTGACACATTTCAAGGGGTTTTTGTATGTGTGTATGCGGTGTGCATGCATGTGTATATGCATGTTCACATATGTGTGTGCACATGTGTGTGCATGCGTGTGGAAGACAGTGTCTTCCTTAATTACTATCAACCTCATGTTTTGAGACAAGGTTTCCCACTGAATCTGGATTTTGCCCATTCAGTTAGACCATCTGGCCAGCAATTTGCAGGATGCTCCTGTCTCAGCCTCTCCAGGACAGCAGTTTTACCAGCTGAACTGTCTCACCCACCCCAAAACAAGATTTTTTAAAACATTTATTTATTTATTTATTTATTTATTTATTTATTTATTTATTTATTTATAAGGAGAGAGAGAGAGAATAGATGCACCAGGGAACTCCAGATGCAAGTGCCAATTTGCGCATCTGGCTTTCCGTGGGTACAGGGGAATCAAACCTGGGCTGCTAAGCTTTCTAGGTAAGCGCCTTAACTGCTGAGCCATCTCTGCAGCCCTAAATAGGCTTCTAATATCTGCTGTGCCCCTCTCCAGTCATTTCAAGCTCTGTGACCTTTAACAGTGAACTTCTGCTGACGAGCTAAGAAGGCGGCGCTAAGCTTGTGGCTCCATCTCACCTCTTCTCTTTTCACATTTTACAGAATTTCTGGGATTGCCCTCGGATTATGTTGTGACATAGGTCATGAACTCTATTATTTTGCCATTGGCCTTCAAGATAAAAATCGAATATCAAGTTGGCCCTTTATATCTATTTTTAACATCTCAGGTCTAGAGATAAAAGGAGACTGGATTAAACCCCCAAGCCCACTGAAAACTGTGAAAATGGAAATGGAAATGAAGATTCATCCTCAACCAGCTTAAATAAAATGACTATTCCCATAGTCAAAAATAATTCAAGATTTAATTGGCAAAAGTATTTTAAGGTTCCGTCTTTTTTTTCTATTTTTCTCCAGCCTTGGTAAAAGCTATGAATTATGTGGCAAGCATTGAACGTCTTGAAATAGTAGTTACTAAGACAACGTGCTTAATGAAGAATTAATTGGATTTTGAACAATTCTCCTGGTGTGCATACAAACCACATACTGGTGTACATTCTTCGGGGACACCGTGTCTTCTTACCAGAAGTCTGTGTGTTCTTTAGACTCTGGAAGCTAACATTTTCTAATTGCCATAAGTAGCATCCTTTACATATCATAAAGCACCGCCTTTCTAAGGGAGAGCTGTCATTACCTATTAGAGAGTCACATTACATATTTGTCAGTAGGCACTCCGGCTAACTTGAACCAAATTTTAGCGAATATCATTGTCTCCTGGTAGTCTTTTTGTTTTGTTTTGCTTTGTTTTATTTTGATTTTTCAAGGTAGGGTCTTGTTCTAGCTGAGGCTGACCTGGAATTCACTATGTTGTCTCAGGGTGGCCTCAAACTCATGTCAATCCTCCTGTCCTTGCCTCCCCAGTGCTGGGTTTAAAGGTGTGCACCAACACCCCTGGTTTCTCTCCGTATTACTGGTGGGCTGGTTGGTTCTAGCTTTACCCCAATTCCTAAATCCCTGCATGCTCAAATTTCTTATATAAATGACTTGCATGTGCATATACACATTCTCCTGAATACTTTCAGTTATCTGCAGGTTCTTTCTCACGCTAATACCTAGAAATCTAGAAAATCATTGTCTTAGCTACCTTCATGTTGCTGAGATGAAATACTTGACAATAATCAGTTGTGGGAAGGCAGGTTGACTCTGTTTTACATCTTCAGGTTCCAGCTCGTGACAGGGAGGGCATGGCAGCTGGAACATGAAGCAGAGATGAACACATCCAGTCCACAGTGAGGAGGCATCCCTGCCAGCTCTCTCCTGTTTTAATTTTGATTATTTATTTGCAGGCAGAGAGAGAGAGAGAGAGAGAGAGTATGGACATGCCACAGCCTGTTGCCACTGTAAATGAACTTGAAATGCATCTGGCTTTATGTGGGTTCTGGGGAATTGAACCCAGGCTGTCAGGTTTTGCAGGCAAGCACCTTGAGTTCAAGCACCGTGAGTTCAAGGCCACCCTGAGACTACAAAGTGAATTCCAGGTCAGCCTGGACTAGAGCAAGACCCTACCTCGAAAAACAAACAAAAAAAATTATTCCAGAACCAAATGTGGAATGAATATAATAAGGTGTTTCTGGAAGTTCATATTTTTTGTGTCACTGAACTTTATTACAACCTTGGTTGCAAGCAGACAGCACGAGCACTTCGCACTGCAGCCCATCACAGCACCTAGTGCCAAGGAAAGTGGCCTGAAAGTTCCAGGCACTTGTGTGGTGTTGCTACTGTAACATGCAAAGTTGTCTGCTTTCCTGGAAACCCAGCAGCTTAATTAGGGAAAAGAAAAACGTTTAGTATTTTCTTATTGTTTTCCTCAGCGTGTAAATATCAAGCTACGAGATGGCTGGGTTGTCTTGTGTTATAATATTTGATTTTAAAAAGTGCTGTTACACTTGCTTTTATTAAAAGTTTATTTGTTTATTTATATGTAAGCAGAGACAGACAGAGAGAGAGAAATTCAGAGAATGAGTAGCCACTGCAAACTCCAGATGCATACTCCATTTTATGCATCTGGCTTTATGTGGGTACTGGGAAACCAAACTTGGGTCCTTAGGTTTTGCAGGCAAGTGCCTTAACCACTGATCCATCTCTCCAGCCCACCCTTGCTTTTTTATGCTTCAAAATATCATTCAGTGAATTATCACTTGGGATTAGGACAGAATTAGGAATAGTTTCTGAAATGGCCACATACTTCTGCCATTTTTTATTGCATATTTAAGCAAAGCAGTGCTCTCAGCATTAACAAATTATAAAATCGAAATATTGATCAACTTTGAAAAGCATTGAAAATTCTCTGTGTCCTGCAGTATGAAATATTCAGTCAAGGTTAAATGTTTATGTACAAGTAAACAAGCATATCATCTCATTACTATGCAAATTTGCTTTCATTTTCATAAATGGTAAAAATAAGTGTGTCAAAGAATTGTTTTAATCCTTATGAACTATTATGAGTAAGTATTTAATTTGTATGCCTATTTTCTATACCTGTGTACCCAGAGTTGTGTAAAAATTTCTTCGATGAGAAGGAGTCATGAGAAAAAGTTTAAATATTCAATAAGGAATCTAAAATATGAGCCATGAAAGAGCTGTCTAAAGCCCCTGGTGATGGAAGTATCCAGTGCCCCAAAGTTAAGAAGCATAAGTGCAGCTATATTGATTATGTCAATGGCATGTTTGATCTGCAATCATAATTAATTAATATCTAGTGCTATATGCATTCTGGACACTGTGAAAAAAAATGAATGCCCTTAAAGAGCTTGGAGCCTAGTTGAGGAATAGGCCATTTCATGACTGCAGAAACTGACCTCACTAGTCTGCTAGTCATGACTGACTATGATCCAAGATCCTAAAACAAAGACAACCTACCACACAAATCAAGCCCATGACACACACGATTAAATTCTAGATTAAATGTAGGTGCATACTTACCACGCTACTGTCGGCTTTACTTTCTCTCGCTGGTGGTACTGTGCACACTATGTTTTTAAGGATTAACCACACGGTGAAATGATTCGCATAAGTCATTTTTTATTTTTTATTTTATGCACGTGTATGTGTGTTGCCTGTGGACATGTTTGTGTGTACAGATACGCACGCATGTAAGTCCAGGTCAGAAGACAACCTCAATCCTTAGGAATGATATCCAATTTTTTTTTCCAGATGAGCCTCTCATTATCATGGTGCTCACTAATTAGGCTAGACTGGCTAGCCAGTGAGGGAGCCCCAAGGATCCTTCCTGCTCTACAACTCAGCTTTGGGATTACAAATGTGTACCACCATGCCTGGCATTTTTTTTTTTTTGCATGGGTTCTGTGGTTCACACTCATGTTCTGGTGCTGGCAAGGTAAGCACTTGGCTAACTGAGCCATCTCCCCAGCCCCCATTTTAAATGATCAGATTACTCATCCATGGAAAATTTCATCCTGAATTACCTAAATACGTGGCTGGATTTCTTTTGTTCATTTTCATAAGTGTACCCACAGGGTAAGATTAAGTCATAGCCAGAAGAATGGTTGTTTACCTACTTATCTGGTACACTGAGAAAGGAAGGTATATTTATCTGAATTGGAGTTGCTTGGCAACCGCATCAGCTTTCCTTTCCAGTTAACCAGCTTCAGAGGAAGCATGCGGAGTCGGAGGCTCAGGCTAGCACTGGGGCGCCCACAGGACACTTAGCACTGAGGTCAGCGCCTGAGCTGTGGGGACAACAGAATCCATGTGCTGTGTGTTTTTAGAGCAATAGGCTCTCAGATGTGAAAGGGGTCTTACATGTTTTTGAATCTAAGTGTCATCTCTTCTAGAACTTCACTGTGGTGATACGGATAAACTTCTGCCAAATTTAGTGAGTGTTTTTAAAAATATTATGTGTTCATTTATTTATTTGCAAGCCGAGAGAGATAGAAGAAAGACAGAGAGAATGGGTGTGTCAGGGCTTCCAGCCACTGCAAATGATCTCCAAACACAAGTGCTACTCTGTGCATCTGGCTTATATGGGTACTGGGGATCAAACCCTGGTCATTGGGCTATGCAAGCACTTAACCACTAAACATTTCCCCAGCCATTTAGTGAATTTTATTCAAAATGTTTCTCCCCCCCCCCACAATGCACTGATATGCTTGAGTCTTAACAGATGGCTTGGTTTCAGAATATTAACAATGTTTATATTTGACCATTTTTATTTTTGCATTTAAAGAACATGCTTATTTTTCTGATTAAAGAAAACTCTAAATTTTCCCCATCATTTTACCTATAAAAATTCTTCCTCATAATGAGAAAAATCTCATCCCTATTAATCCTCCCAATTAATCATCATTGATCTGTTACGTCTTGTAGATCAAATCTAAGCTCAGCTATCTAGCAGCCCAGAACTATCTTACTTGGAGCTTTTCCTGTATCTAAGTTTTCCTGTTTTCTTTACCCTCTCTTCACAATAGTATCAGGTCCCTTTGGGATCCTCCTCAATCCTCAAGTTCAAATTAAAAGTTTTGCCTGTTATTTGTAAGAGGAGCCTGGTAGCAGAAAGGCAGGGTGGATAGGAGCTGTGCACCTGCCATAGTAACTCGCGTGCTTCCACTAACGATTGTAAGATCCAACTGGACCACCGCTGCCCTTCGCATGCTCTGAGCTTGCTGAAGACTAACGTGACAGAAGTATCCTAAACCATCATTGTGTGTCTTGGATCTTTTGGGACTCAAATGCAAGAGTTTAGGATTACCCTACTAAATAAACCTCACCCACTCCCTTGTGAAAATCAGTCAAAATCTTTTCTTGGTGTTATGAAGATATCTGATGAGCAGATGACAAGGACACGGCGCTATGGTAAGTCGTGAAACTCAGTGCCAGGCTGGCAGTGACCCATTGACCTGCATCAAAGCAGCAGCTAATCATCTACTCTCTCTCGCCACGAAAACACACCAGGAAGATCCTTCCAGAGTGCTTTGCAGGAACCGTGAAGTGCTTGTCCTCTCCTCCCATTCTCTGACACAGGGTCCCCCTGGTTGTTTTGCCACCATCAGGCCTGCTGGTACACGAATTTCTGGATTTTCCGGGCTCTGCCTCTCCTTGCTGTAGGGAGTTAGTTGGGCTTTCAGACATGTGCACCACTTTACATCTGGCTTCACAGGGGTGCTGGGAGACTCAAGGTGGGATCCTCAGGCTTGCATGCCAGAGCCTTTAAGTGCTGAGCCATCTCCCCAGAGCTTTTAACCTTCACTTTGTATGCATGACGATTTCCTCTGTATTATTTTTAATCATTTATTTAAATTTTTGTTTGTGTATATACATGTAGCATGGTGTGGTGTGTGCATTGGTGTATGCAGGTATATGTGCTCACCTGTGGCATTGTGGGGTCAGTCACCTCAGGTGGCCTGAGTGAACCAAGTCTGGCCCTTTTTTCCTCTTCTGCCTGGCCATGCATTGAGTCTTTTTATTTTTTTAAACTATTTCTGGGACTGGGAGACTCTACTGATTCTTGGGTGTCTGCACCTCTGTGGGTCTGGGGATACAAGCCATATGATGATACCCAGCCATTTTATGTGGGATCTAGAGATTTGAACTCGGGTAACCTCAGGCCCCCTCAGACCTTCATGCTTGTACAGAAAGCACAGCTAACTGCTGAGCAATCGCTCAGCCCTCCTCTGTATTATTTTTCCTGCCCATAGGGTACGTATTCTAACTCTGAGGAGTGACTAGCAGTGGGAATTATGTGCATCATATTTGAAGCAACTCATGCATGAGCTTACCAAGTGTTTTCCTGGTGCAAGTCCACGTCCACTGCTATTGTCCTCCTGTCTTCTCTTATCAGGGACCCACCTCCCTCAAAGGCAGAGGAGGGACAGAAAGGTTAAAGCATATTCGACTTCATGGCTGTGAGCAACGAAATGCTCTTGATTATGTCCTGATCAAACCAGAGTATGTCTCTCAAGTTCCAGATGCTCTGTGCCTCCTAAAACAATTATAGATTTAGTTACCCATGTGTTCTTTCAGAAATTATTCTCTATGTATACACACAATATATATAGTAAAGTGGACTTTTCCCTGAAGATCTTTCATATTAGATGGAGGAGTTATGGAATTCCTCTTTCAGGGGGACAGGTGTGTGTGTTGTGTGTATGATGTATGTGTTCATTTGTGTGAATGTGGGTGAACATGAGGAGGTCAGAAGACAGCTTTTGGATGTCAGTCCTCTACTTCCGCCTCCTTTGAGGCAGGGTTTCACAATGTTCACCACTGTTTTCACCAGCTAGCTGGCCCCAGAGGTGCTGGCTATGTCCCTTCTTGGCCACCATGGGCATGCTGAGAGTACAAATGCCTGCCATCACTCTGGCTTTGTATGTGGTTGTTGGGGTTCCAGACTCAGGTACTCAAGCTTATAGAGCAAATACATTATCCACCGAGCATCTCCCCAGGCCCCCATTTTTCTGAATGCTTGCATTTCATGTACCCTGCATGAATGCACTGTATCTTATTGTATCAGCCTCCTACTGATGGACATTGACTATTTCTTCTGGGTTTCACATTGAAAGGTGTGATTTTGGTTAATTCCTTACATCAACATAGATGGCTATCCTGAGAGCCAAGCTGGTTCTAAGTGCTTTATGAAAATGAACATATTTGATTTCTGAAGGACCTCTCTGAGGCAAGTCCTTCCTACCACCCAGTATCTCTGTTTTCCAAAGGAGGAAAAGAATGCAGAAATGAAGTGGATTGCCCCAGGTCACAGGCTGGTAAAAGGCTGAACTCTCATCCATGTCAAGACCCCATGCTCACCTTTGATGGCTCTGATTCTTCTTCCTTGCTGCAACACAAATGTCTGTACCAGCCTGTTCAGCTGCTGGGCATAAGGGACAGAAGATGCTTTAGGCTGGGCACAGTGGCATGCTTCAGTAATCCCAGCACCCAGATTCCAAGGAGGCTCCTCTGCAGGACGATACTAAATTTAAATCCAGCTTGGGTTACATAGTAACAACATGTCTCCAAAAACAAAAACAAAATGTGTCTGGGGCTGGGGAGATGGCTCAGTCAGCAAGCATGAGAACCTGGGCTTGATCCCCCAACCCAGGTAAAAATACCTAGCATGGTGGGACACGCTTGTCATCCCAGCACTGAGGTGGAGACAGGAGGATTCTGGAGGCTCACTGACCAGCCAGTCTAGCCCAAACCAGTGAAAGACTGTCTCATAAAAAGGTGGACAGAACCTGAGGACTAACTCCCAAGGTATGAGCGCACACACACACACACACACACACACACACACACACACACACACACACATACACACACACAGTGCTTTGCATAGTATTTTTATGTGGAAATTTTGGGAAAGAAGAGAAAAATAAATGATGTAATGAAGAGACTCACTCCCTTTTCACAGTCTCAGGCCTGCTCTGACAACTTATGATAGGCTTTTCGAAAGGTAGTCGACTATATCTTCCTACAAACAAAATTGGTTCCTCGGCAAATGTGATGTCACTTTATCCAGACACACAGAGGGAAGTGACAGCTCAAAGAGCTTTGGCTTTTAAATCCTGCAGAAAGATAGCTCAGAGACAATGCGATTGTGAACCGAGCCTTATAGTGGTGCCTGGTTTTAAGTTCAAGGTAAACATAATCTAATCGGGCCTTTAAAGGAAGAGTTCGTGTCAGGAAATCTTTCTTTTTAAAAGTAAGAGAGACACAATGAGTCAGAAGTGAAGCAGTCTTGGAGCTCTGACAGCTCAGAGGCTAAATGCATTCATTTCTTTTTCTCAGATGCAAAGCAATTAGTTCTCTGGTGGCAATATTTGTATTGCTTTCTCTATCTTTTTGCATGTGTATGTCTATACACGTGCATATGTATGTATGGACATGTGTGTGAGTGCACTGTGTGCATATTCATATGTATGTATGTGTGCATGTGTGTTCATAAGCATGTGAATGCATGTGTGTGAGTACATGTGTGTGCATGCTCATATACATATGGAAGCATTTGTGTGAGTACATGTGTGTGCATGTTCATATACATGTGGGAGCATGTGTTTGTGAGTACATGTGTGTGCATGTTCGTATACATATGGGAGCATGTGTGTGAGTGCATGTGTGTGTGCATGTTCGTATACATATGGAAGCATTGTGTGAGTACATGTGTGTGCATGTTCATATACAAATGGGAGCATGTGTGTGAGTACATGTGTGTGCATGTTCATATACATATGAGAGCATGTGTGTGTGAGTGCATGTGTGTGCATGCTCATATACATATGGCGGCACATATCTGAGTGTTCATATGTGTATGTATGTTTATATGTATGTGACAGCATTGTGTGAGTACGTTTGTGCATGGTCATATGCATGTTGAGGCCTTGTGCCTGTGTGTACATGTTCATATTTCATGGGTGCATGAGTGGGTGAGTATTTGTGCATGAAAGCATATGAATGGATGAGAGCATGTGTGTACATTTTCATATACATGTGGGAACGTGGGTGTGTGCAGGTTCATATGCATGTTTGTGTGCATACATACAGAGGTCAGATGTCAATGTCAGGTGCCCCTCAATCAATCTCCACCTTATTTTTTGAGGTAGGGTCTCTCACTGAACCCTGTTCTCACCA
>PVHP010039115.1:0-16533 GCA_004024765.1 Zapus hudsonius | reverse complement strand
TAAACCTATACTGTTCTAACTCTCCAATGGAGATTGTATTTGTATTTTTCAGGATATAGCGAATGAGCTGTGGCCCATATAACCCTACCACCCCCGACTGCAGGCCAAAAGATGAGACCATGGCAAGAGATGAGCCACCACAGTCATATTGTGGAGGATCCATATGGAACCCTGGAGAGAAGGACGGGATGAACAAGGGACCCATAGCCACAGCCATTCAACCAACTCAGGATAAGCCAAATGTGTTTGTATTTTTCAGGATGCAAGGAGAGAGCTGTGGCCCATCTAACCCTACCAACCTACTGTAGGCCAATGGCTGAGATCCTGGCAAGAGAGGAGCCACCACAGTCATATCAGGGAGGATCCATAGGGAACCCAGCAGACAATGACAGATGAACAAGGGACCTATAACCACAGCCATTCAATCAACACAGGATAGGCCAATGAGACAGAAACCAAGGATTTTTGACACAAGGACCCCTAAGCTGGCAACATTAAAGCAGCCTTAATACTCACTCACCACAACTCAAGGAACTAAGCAGAAGAGGGGGCGGAAAGATTGTGAGAGCCGTGGTGGGGGAGACTGTCCAGAGGCATGACACCCATCAGTAACAACACACTTGGGCCAGGAAGACCGGGCTGAGTACTAGGATATACAGGATCCCTTGCCACAAGGACTAATACAGACAGCCCATGGAGGAGGATATACAACTGATCAGGGATGGGGAGGGGGGAAAATTGGGGAATTTGGGATAACAACGCATGGTTTGCCCACTAAATAATGTAACTCATTATGGACAATAAATATATATTTTAAAAAAAGAAAAAAGAAAAGATAGGGGAAATTTAGATAATGGTAATTAATAGCAAATAAAAATAAGGATATTTGATAATAAGAGAATTAAACTAATACCAAATAATTCTGTCACACAAAGAAATGACAATTATTGGCTGTAGTGTGATGTAACTCCACTTAAACTTAATGGGTAAATAAATAAAGATACATTTAAATCATTTTCTGGAATTTCTTGTAGTTGAAATATCTTAATAATATGTGTGGGTGCAGATAGTAGAAGCCTGGGAAAAGAAAATATTATCCAATAAAATAATGTATTCTCTACAGAGAGGATCTCATTTTATAGAATTAACCAGAGGATGACTTTTGAGCTGAACTCTAATCTATATAATTATTAACCTTTCAGTTGGAAGCAATTTATTGGAAACCTAGATAAGTCTGTCTCCTCTCAGACCTATTAAATTACACTAGGAAAAGATGGGGCAACTGGTCCAAGGATCAAAGTTTGAGACACTCTGACATCACTTGTTCACTATGTCACTGCAAGAATCCCCTAACAGTGTCTCCACTATTCTGTTATCTAATAGGAGCATCTGAACTAGCAAGCAGTTTATGACTTTCAGAAATCAACATACCACACTTTCCAAAAGGTCTGACTGCCAACTATGATCCAGTCATTTTATATTCCTTATTTTAACACCAATCTTAATCCTTAAAATATCTCTATTAAAAAGGTGTTAATCCCCTCATTACAAATGAGGAAAAAAATGAAACTCTGTGAGGTTGAATGCCTTTTCCAAATTCATGAAAGTAACTGGCAGATTAGAGATCAAATCCCTGTGCTGCTTCTTGCATATGTTTTCTCACTTAATTCTTTAAATTTCTAATAATATGTGTATTGTTATTTCCAATTTACAAATGAATAAAACAAACTTTGGATAGATTTCATAATTATTCAAGTTCAGCCAATAAGTGACAGATGAGTAATTCAAACAAAGTTCTCACTCTTTGAACCACTTACTTTCTCTCCAGCTGAAATTATATAATGAAATTAGCTGTTCAGTTATTTTCTCTCTCTCCTCCCAGTCTAATGTAATTTTTATACAACCGAGAACTAAAATCAAATTCAAAGGAATTTCCATGAGAACAGGTACAATGTGTTGCTTCATTGCTGTATTTCTAACACTTAAACTAATTATACCTGGCACATAAGTAAAATATTGTCTAATGAATAAATTAGCAAAATTCTTTAGTATCTCCTATGGACCTAGCTTTACAGAGGAAGTATTTTTTTTATCTTAAATAGAACCAGTATTTGTACCTTTATAAATTTCTTTTCTAGGATTAATATCCCTAATTTATTACAGCATGTCTTATGTGACTTATTTCCTAGGTCTTTTTCTCTGGGCTCTGAAGATTAAGTTTATAAAAAAGAGGGTATGTACAAAATGTAACAGTGCTTTTGTGATGACTGACCTTTTCCTAGTCTGTACTTCTTTAGATGCAACCTGCTTGTCATTTAATTATTTTCCTTAGTAGCTATATTTGGTTGTTGGGCTCAAGTTGGCAACAAAATAAAATACCTGGGTCCTTTTAAAAATAATTTTGTGATGCTGTCATTGCTCATTGTAAATGGTAACATAGTGATTCTATTAATATTTCTATATTTAAATGAATATGTGCAAATTATCAATTGCTGCCATTAAATTTTATCTTATTATTTCTTTAAATAGTTTCATTATTGAGTCTTTGATACATTTATCTGTTTTCCATCTCATAATTGAGTCATCATAGATTTATGCAAAGAAGATTATTAATAAATTCATCCATATAATTGCTCAGTACACTGAGAGGGAAAGAATGAAATTTCTGTGGCAAGGCACTAGAGATCTTTCTCTGCTTAACAACTATTCACCAATCAAGACTTTGAGTTCATTTACTCAACCACTTATAGAAATGAATTCACCTTTATTGTGAAATCCATGTCCATAATTTGGCATTGAATCAACAAAATAATCACAGATAAATCATTATTTGTTATATTTGGCTGAATTTAACATACCTTATGTGAAGTGCACATTGGGTAATTCCAATTCCAGAGAAGTCCTTTCTTTCATCATCTCCTCTAGCAATTATGAACAAAAATGTTAGCAACCCCCAAATTCAGTACATTATCTGTATATACAAAACTGAGACTGTTTATTTCTTGAAATCCAGGATTCCATTTAGGTTTATTTTTCCAATGATCCAGTTATAAACGCTGAAAATATTGTCCATATCCTCCATGTGTCCATGCAGATCAGATGGATTCTTACAATTATATTACTTCAGTATTTCTCCTTCCATGTTTCTGCCTCTAGATTCTTCGATTTCCCACACACCCTTTTATCCTTACAACATCTGATACTCTACCTCCTATTAAATCTATTTGTAAATAAATTGTAACCGTGATTTCCAATTTTCAACCAAAATTACGTCTCATAAAGCCTCACTGTTACCCATTCAAATTTACTCAACTTAATTTCAAACTAATTCAAAAAGGATTTGCTAGCACATTTAAAAGTGGAATTTTTAAAATGTTGCTCAAAGGTACAGTTTCAGTTAGTCAGAAGTAAGTTTTTGACATCTACTGCACAGCATGGTAATCAGTTAATAATAACCCATTGCATGTTTAAAACTGCTGAAAATAAATTTTACACATCTTCATACAAATGATAATGCAAGTTGTTGGATACATCAGTAAGCTCAATTTAGTCTTTGCATGTTATGTTATGTGTACATATGTGTGTATGAGATAACACTGCATCCTATAATTATATATAATTGTCATTTGTCAAATTTTTTTCACATTTATTGTCAGTAATTAGCACCATTGTATGAGCAAGTCTTATGATGGTTCCCCATTTCCCTACTCCATTTCCCCAAACCACTGGGGGCCCTTCTCAGTGAACTTGCTGCATCAGTCCATGGAATAGGGGTTTATGGATAGTAGCCAGATTTTTTTCTCTTTCTGTGTTGTTGCTGAGGGTGGCAATGGCTCTGGGTATTTTCCCCCACCATGGCTATTACAATCTTTCCACCTCTTCTGCTCAGATCCCTGAGTCATGATGGGTGAGTTTTGGGGATGCTTTACTGTTGAGGTGTTAGGTGTGTGTGGATTTCTGCTTTGGATTGTGATGGGTATCCTCGGTGTCTGTCCCCATGATCCTTTCATAGGTTATCTGGCTTGCTGTGGAGGTAGTTCTCTTGCTCATCTAGCCACTTCCTCAAGGTTTCATTTAGACCCTGTATCATAAGTTAGGGGTGGTTCATCTCCTGCCTGGATGTCAGGCAATATCTCAGGTCCTGTTGGTGGGTTTTAGTTGTCCACGATTCTCACTGAATTCTGAAACACAAACATAGTCTCTAATAGACAGTGAGATCCATGTAGGTTAAATGAGACAAATATCATTAATTTGGCAAGATTCTAATGGTATAGCCTCTCTGTAATCTCTGCTTAATGGGGGTTCCCCTTGGAGCCCAGGTTCTTGGTCCTCATATGGTTTACCATGGATCCCAGTTCCAGTTAGCGGTTACCTGCCACTGAGCAGATCTCTTAGCCAATTAGCAGACTGTTGATTACCCACCTAGCTTTAGTGGCACTATTGCACAGATGAGCACTTCTTGTCATTTGTCAAAAACTTTAAAGGGAGACTTCTTACATTTCATACATAAACAAGTATAGGGAAACCCTGGAATTATGATGTCTCATCCATTCCTTTTATAGGTACTCAATCTTTGTTAAGAATGTGACAAACTAAAGGGAGTTACAGATAACTTCTTCAAAGAGGCCAAACCTGAAGTGATCTGAAGCCCTAGAACTAATGGCAGTAATGTGTCTTCAACTTGCTAAAGGAAATGAATACATTCTGTGATTATTATTCTTTCTGCCTGTTGATCAGGCTCATGTTGGATAATGACAAAGAGATCTTTCCCTGGGTAATGTCAGTTCAAAAATCTACCTGAAAAACCATTACTAAATGAAGCACTGGTAAGGCTATAAAAATATTCCTGTTTGTGATATAAGCTTTCCAAATCAGGTCTTAACTAGAAATCCATAAAAATATTTGGTTCTACTACTAAAATATTCATTAATATGCTCCAATTCTCATTACACATTGTAAATATATATATGTGTGTGTGTGTTGGTCACATTTCTATTATTGTAATAAATACTTGCAATACTATATAATAAAAATACATTTATTTTTGTTCACAGTTTTAGAGGCTGTACTCCATGAGCAGTGGAACTCATTGCTTTGGGCCTGTGATGGTATATTCTTACAGGAGCACATGGTGAAGCAAAACTACACATCTCATGCATGTGGAGAGAAAGGGAGAAAGAGAAAGAGAGAGAGAATAGGAATACCACACATATCCTTAGGACCTACATAGGCTTCTCCTTTTCAAGTTTCCACTATCAAGCTCAGAACCAGGCATTTAACAATTTGCCTTTAACACACACACACACACACACACACACACACACACACACACACACACACACACACACAAACACAAACACAAACACAAAATTCTATCTGACAAAGCAAACTGGATTAAAGGAAATGTCAATAAAAGTAAATGTGCACTTTAGAGGTATTATTTAGGATATTCATTCCAAACAGTTTTAAAGTTTATACAAAGTTTATAAGTAATGAAATCAAAGCAGGAGATGAAGCATAGCATGCGTATACTATCTGTCTCAGTTCATAAGATACCCTCTACCAAAATATTCCAATTATAATAAAATTATTTAATAAATTTCATTCAAGATTATTATTTAGAGCTAATAACATAGTAACAAATACATAAGAAATAGAAACTGTTTTCACAGACCTGAAAAAGAAATGGGGGGGGGAGATTGGTGAAACAACTTGTCTGGGAAGACAAATAACTAAATAACAAGTATGTTAAAGTGTGAAAGTACTTACACAGTGTTAAAGGAGAATATGTCTAGGGGTGCTCTTTGAGAAAATTACATTGACTAAGAGAACTGAGGAGTGCTTCTGACCAATGAAGTGTGGAACACATCTGGGGCTTGTGCCCTGGGATACGGATGTATATGAGGGAAACACAAACTGGGGAGGGTCCAGAGTGCATGCAGGACAGTCAAAGGAACAGGGAGTCTAGGTGTTTTTCTTGGGGGCACCAGAGTAACAGGGGATGGCACTCAAGATTATAGTACAATATGTTTGGAACTTGTACACCTCCTCTATACTGCCCCAAACCAAATATAAATCAACAGCCACCAACCCACAGTAGCAGATAAATGTCTAACCTCCACAATATCTGTACCTGTGCTACTCCACACCAATCCAGCTCAAACCCAAAACAGATTAATCACTGAAGAAATAAGACTTTAATACTGCTATAAACCTCCTACACACTCTGCACCCACCTTCCTGAACCCACAGGGTGTCTCACTCTGATCCTATATAGTGAGTAAAAGTTCTTAGGCAGGCACCTGCCAGGTAGGGGTGGTGGTGGTAGTGGTTGTAATGGTTATTTCTACAACCCACCCATCTTGGATATGGTGGAGGAAGAGGGGCAAATAGGTCTGCTCTAAACACCCCTGAGCCACAGTAACAAGACACAGTGGTGACTACAGACAGAGAAAATTTCTGACCTCCAAATCATCTTACATACCAGTCACTAGCCCAGAAATGCCGGCACAACTTTAACAGCTGCAACTCATGCTCCTGTTGTTACAACACTATTCCAAACCAACCAGAACTCAGAACATAACACTCAATGAATACCCAACAAAAACCTATATTGGCTCCCACATTATGAAAACTAGATCTTTATCCAGAAATGGGAAAAAACACACAAAACCTAATAATAAAAAGACAGCTCATCAAGCTGAGAGTCCCTCACCAAGGCCTCCTAGTCCCACAGTAGAACTTGCCACTGAAAATATAGGGGACACAACATAAATTCAATCCCACAATGAGAATAAAATAACCTCAGGTCATACCTGCATTGATATGCTGACAAAGAAATTGGCTGAGCTGGAGTCAGTAAAAAAAAATGCATAAATGAAGTATAACTCAAAAACACAAGCCTTGACATCAGACATAACTTGAGAATAAATCAGAGTGACTTCAAAAGGGCAACAAGTGATTTGAAGTTAAACCAACAATGATAGAAACTCAATAACCAGCTGATTAACTTCAATGAGGATATAACCAAATTCAAGAATGAATTTCAGGAAACATTAACACAAACAAAACTAGACTTGAAACTGAACTCACCAGAGACATTGAGACTATGAACAAAAATATAACAGAAAACCAAAAGCAAACAGAGCTATTAAAAGCTACTTTAGAATTCCTCAATCCCGAAGTTAAACAACATGGATGACAGAACCTCTGATCTCAAAGACAAAACAGCAGAAATTAATGAGGAATCCAAAAACTTTGACAATTCAAAAAATCATGTGAACAAAACAAGAGGAAATGTGGGATTCCTTAAAGAGACAAAACATCAGGATAATGGGGATAGCAGAGGGTAAAGAAACCCAGACCAAAGGCATAGAGAATATATGTAAGTAAATTATTGAAGAAAAATTTTCCACTCTTACAAGAGAAAGGCTGGTCTGGGTACAATAAGCCCACAGAAATCCAAACAGACAAAACCAAAGAAGAAACTCTCCAAGATACTTCTTAAACTGAAAAGCAATAAAACAAAAAGGGAGTGCTAAAAGCAGCAACAGAGAAACAGCACATCACATATAGAGACAACCCCATCAGACTAACCTCAACTTCTCATTGGTAACCAGAAGGTCAGAAGGGCCTGGAACAATGCTGTTCAAGACCTAAAGAATTATGGCTTCCAAACTAGACTACTGTACCCAGCAAAGCAGTCCCTCATAATAGATGGAGAAATGAAAATATTCCATGATAAAAGCCATCTCTATGATTATATGAACACATAGCCAAACATACGGAGGAAATTGCAAGTGATTCCACACAGAAGAGATGAATAACCAACCTCAAGAGACCAATAACGAATGAGCATAATAGTTAAATTTATAGGGCCCATAATAACATGCAAGATATCAATAACCATAAACCTCCCACAATGGCAGGACTTAAAGAAAACATCACAGTTATAACTCTGAATAAAAATGGACTTAACTCCCTCACAAAAAGACCCAGGCTAATAGGGTAGATCAGAAAAAAAGGACCCTTCCAAATGCTCCCTTCAAGAAACACAGCACACTCTAATGAGAGAAATTTCCTTGGGGTAAAAAGTTGGAAAATGAACTTCCAATGAAATGAAATCAAGAAAAAAAGCTGGTGTGGCTGCATTAATATCAGACAAATAGACTTTGAACCAAAATTAATGTAAAAGGACAATGAAATATACTTCTTACTCATCAAGGGAATGATCCAGCAAGAGGAAAGCAATATCATAACTATGTATGCACCAAATAAAGATGCACAACATTTCATAATGAAAAAAGTTATTCAAAAGCTGAAAGAAATAAACTCCAATTCCATCATAGTAGACTTTAATACATCACTATCATCTCTAGATAGATCATCCGAAGAGATCAGCAGGAAAATAACAGTGATTAAGAACACTATAGATCAACCTGACTTAAGACATGTATACAGAACATTCTACCCTAAGACTACAGAATATACACTCTTCTCAGCAGCAAATAGAACATTCCCCAAAATAGACCACATATTAGGACATAAAACATACCACAATAAATTCAAGAAGATTGATATAGCCCCCTGAATCATATCAGGCCACATTGCATTAAGGCTGGAAATTAACAATGGAAAAAAGAACAGAAAATGCACCAACTGAATAATATGATATTAAACAATGAATAGGTCATTTCAGAAATCAAAAAGTAAATAGTAATTTTTCTAGAAGTAAATAATAATGAAAACACAGCATACAAAAACTTATGGGTCATAATGAAGGCAGCCCTAAGGGGATTATTCATAGTGCTAAATGCCCTCACAGCAAAGACAGACAGATCTCAAATCAATAACCTGACCACATTCCTAAAAACATTGGAAAAACTAGAACAATACAACTCTAGGAGTACAAGATGCAAAGAAATAATTAAGGTAAGAGCTGAGATTAATGATAAGAAAACTATTTTTAAAAATACATGAAACGAAGAGCTGGTCCTGTGAAAATATAAACAAGATTGAAAAACCCTAGGCAAAACTAATTTTAAAAAGATCTATGATTTACCAAAACTAAACCCAGAGCATATATAAAGCTCAGAAAAAACTTATCACATCCACTGAGATTGAAAATGCCATCAAAAAACACCTCAAAAGGAAAAGTCAAGGACCGGATGGATTCTTAGCCAAATTGTACCAAACCTTCAACATAAAATTGAAGCCACTGTTTCTGAATGCTTTTCATGCAATAGGAGAACAGGAAATGCATCTAAACTCCTTATGTGAAGCTTGAATCACCCTAATGAGAAAACCAGACAAAGAAACAACAAGAAAGAAAAATTATAGACCTCTGTTGCTGATGAAATTACATGCAAAATTTATGAATAAAATCCTCAAAAACTGAAGACAACACATCAAAATTATTATCCACCACTAACATGTAGGTTTCTTCCCAAGGATACAGGATGGTTTAACATACAGAAGTCAATTACTATAATCCACCACATTAATAAACTCAACCACAAGAATTACATGGTCATTTCAATCAATGCAGAGAATACCTTTGACAAAATTCAACACCACTCCATCATCAAAACACTGAAGAGGCTAGGCATAGAAGGCTTATACCTCAAAATAATAAAAAGCAATATACAAAAATCCTAAAGCCCAAATCATACTCACTGGGGAAAGACTTAAGGAGTTCCCATGATAATCAGGAACAAAAAAGAGATTTCCACTCAGACCACTGCTCTTCAACATAGTGCTTGAAGTTTTACCATAAGAAATAACAGAGGAGAAAGGCATAAAAGGAATACAAATTGAAAAGGAAGAAGTGCAACTACCCCTTTTAGCAGATGACATGATCGTGTACATAACAGACATGAAGAAAAGTACCAGTAAACTCCAGAAGGTAATAAATTCCTTCAACAAAGTGTCAGGATAAAAAATTAACACATGAAAATCAGTAGCCTTCCTGTATGCAAATGACATGAATACAAGAAAAGAAATCAGAGACACTGTCCCATTTTCAGTAGCCTCAAAAAAAATCAGACACCTTATAATAACACTAATCAAGGATGGGAAAGACTTGAACAATGAAAATATAAAAACACTCAATGAAACTCCTCAGGATGTATCAACCTTCCCAATTTAAAGATATACTGAAAAGCCATAATAACAAAAACAGCATGGCATTAGCATAGAAACCAACAGGCAGTCCAATGGAACAGCTTGAGTAACTCTAGTTACTTGATCTTTGACAATGGTGCCCATAATGTTCACTGGCAAATAGATAGCTTCTTCAACAAATGGTGTTGAACAAATTGGATAAACAGATGTAAAAATGAAACTACACCCACTCTTCTCACCATGTACAAAAATCAACTTTAAATGGATCAACAACCTCAAAATAAGACCTGAAACCATGAAAACCCTGGAAGAAAAAATAGTGGGACCTTTCCATGAGATAGGAGAAAAACTTCTTGTAGAAACCTCCAGTAGCCCAGCAAGTTCAAAAATCACTTAACCAATGGGATCACATCATGCTAAAATAGCTTCTATACAGATGAACATATCAAACTCAAAGCAAATAGATCACCATCAGACTGGCAGATAATCTTTGCCAGCGATATCACGGACAGAGGTCTAATATCTAGAACTTAGAAAGTACTCAAAAAATTAAATAAGAAAAAATCAGTCACCTCTCTCACAAAATGGGGCACTGAGCTCCACAGGGAATTCACAGAGGAGGAAACACAAATGGCCATTTCTCATTTAAGAAAATATTCATCACCCTTAATCAACTGGGTAATGCAAATCAAAACAACAATGAGATTCCACTTTACTCCAGTCTGAATGGCAATAATTAAAGTATCCACCAACAATAGATGTTGGGGTGAATGCAGGGAAAAAGGAACCTTCATTCACTTCTGGTGGGATTGAAAACTTGTACAACCACTGTGGAGACTCCTTCACAGGATGTATATTGAGCTAACACCAGACCCAGCTATCCCTTTACTGGGCATCTACCCTCACAATTCTTCATCTCAGCATACAGACATTTACTTAACCATGTTTATAGTGGATCAATTCATAATAGCTAAAAATTAGAATAACCAAAATGCCCATCACTTGACAAATGGATGTCAAAGTTGTGGTGCATTTGCACTATGGAATTCTACTCAGCTGAAAGGAAAAATAATGTAATGAAATCTAATGAAAAGTGGAGAGACTTGAAGCAGATCATACTTAGCAACTTACAAAAGAACAAAGAGACGAAGGCCACATATTCTCCCTCATAACCTGGTTCCTGACCAGGTTAAGCTTAAACACTAAGCAAACCTGACAGGTTTATTGAGAGACTGTCAAAGGGGATGGGAGAAATTGGGGGTGGTGGCAGGAATGTGAGTGTTGGGGGGAATTTATACAAAAAGTTAAACCAATAATTAATCAATACCATAAAAGTCTTACTTTCCTACAGTAAGCTTTTGAGGTAAATGTGGGCATCACTGGGTAACAGGGGCTCTGAATAGGGTGGGAGGAAGACTAAGCCAAAAATAAATTGCTCTGGCCTGTAACTCCCTGTCCTGGTCCTTGTTGACTTCCCATACTGAGCTATTGATAGAAGAGACCTATAAGCACCCCCAAACCAAGACAGGCTTATATAAAAGCTCTTGAATACCTGCCCCAGGCCACAGAGTGTCATCGCACAATATCAAGAGACCCTGCTTGATCCAGAATGGTAACAAGTACCCAAATGGTAGCATGTGTAGTACTGGAAGGCATGACATGAGCTGCCAGGGGAAACTGGTCAATGATATTTAGAGAAACCAAAAGGTCACTGATATGCAATACTGACTGATGTCATGAGACTGTTGTGGGCTTTGCTATATGGAAGAGACCAGCAAGTCAGAATGTGCTCACCTTTGCAATAGTAGTGCTTAAACTAATTGGGTAATCAATGGTTTACTAATTGGCTAAAAGTTCTGCTCAGTGCCAAGGAACTGAAACTGGAAGTGGTATCCATGGCAAAATCTTATAGGCACCAAAAAACCAGGCTCCATGGAGAAACCCCCACTACCAGAGTTCTGCAGAGTGACTATGCCCATTAGAATCTTGCCAAATCAACAATTTTGCATCATTTAACTTGTACTGTTCTCACACTCATATAGAGATTCTGTTTGTATTTTTCAGAAGGCAGCAAGAACCTTGAAAAACCCAAGTCCATCAATAAGACATGGAATGACGGCTGACATCCAGACAGGATATGAGCCATCCCAAACCTATCATAGAGGGTCTAAATGAGACCTATGAGAAAGTACTGAGATAAACAAGAGACCTACCTCCACCCCAAGTCAGATAACCCAACAGTGAACATTGGAGACAGAAACTGAAAATATACAACACAATCCAAAGCAGAAGTCTAGAGACACTTAAGATCTCAACAATAAAGCAGACGTAAAACTCACCCACCATGACTCAGGGAACTGACCGGAAGAGGGAAGAGGGGTCAGAAAGATTGTAGGAGCCATGGTGGGAGAGAATATCCAGAGTCATTGCCCCCATCAGCAACAACACAGAAAGAAAAAAAACAACTGGCTACTGCTTGTATAATTAATAGCCCCTCACCCCATGAACTGATCCAGTAAGCCTACCAAGGATGGCCCCCAGCATGTTATGGACATTGAGGAGAGAAATTTGGATACTATCACAAGATTTGCTCATAAAATGTATCTAATTATTTGCAATATGTTTTTTTTAAAGAAAACAACTTTTGTGTGTTGATCATTTGTGTTTTGTGTCAGTGTAATTTAATTTTACTTTGACCTTTATTACTTCCTTTGTCACATTAATTTTGATATTTTTATAGCTCCTTGAATTGCATGCATAGACTATTTAAAGCCTTTCTAGTTTTTACTGCTATAAAATTCTCTCAATATGTATTTTAATATATTCTATATTTGAATGTGTAATGTTTCATTTTTATTTGTCTACAGATTTTTAAAACTTCCTTGTGACCTGAGTAGTAGCACCTTAAGCCATGGGGGATAAAAATATTGAATCAAGGCTCTGACACCAAAAATACAAAAACATCAACTCAAGAGAAACTTTACTGTGTATAGGACCTGTAAGGGTTTTTTGACTCTCTTGTATAATTGCCTGAAGTAGCAATGAGATTGTTTTGCAAGGGTTTCCAGCTTATCTTTTCACCATAAGGCTAGTTCCATTATGGTTTTGAGCTGATTTGAGAGTAATTTATACAACAATTATACCAAAATCACTTCCTGTAAAAATAAATTTTATATAACCACTATATCATTCATTTTATATCTGTATATTAAATAATATCATGTATATATTGCTTTAACACTTGGATAACTTTAAAAATATTAAATGGAGAGTTTTTAAAGTTATCTACATGTTGTGGTTACTATTATATTTGCTGGACAAACTGTACCATAAGCAGCTTATGGGAGGAAAGGGTTTATTTTATGTTTTACAGAATCCAGGGAAATTTCACCATGGTGGAAAAAGCAGGCTAACTTCCATATATTCACAGAGAGACACAATTAAACATTCAGCAAAGAGAAACAACCAGAGTTGCAAATTCTCTGAACATATCTTAGATCTAGACTATAAAATCTAACCCTAGTTCCCAGGGACAACTCCTCCATCAGGCTGCAGGAGACACAATTTGCAAGCATATTCAAAAATATTTCAGGCTATGGGGGCCATAAATTAACATTCAAACTACATCTCACCCCTGGTGCCCATAGACTCATGATAGTCTCTCAGCATAAATTGCATTCAGACCATCTTCATGGTCCCCTCATTCTTTACCAGCTTTAACAATGGTCAAAATCCCAAGTCTCATCTGAGATTTATGACTGCCTCTTAACTGTGAAAGTAACATTATTACTTCTGATACGGGTTGCTGATAATTAATATTCGACACGAAGAGAGAGCTTTTGAATTCCCTCTCTCCTTAATCTGAGTTCGTGTCCTCCGATGTACAAAGAATTATACACAGGGACAAGAATAATTCTTAATTACATATTTATTCTGAAACTTAATTAATTGGGAAAGGAAAATGGGATGTAAAGGTCGACCAGCCACCGCATGGTCTGTGAGTTTACAGGAAAGTGCATAAATTCACCCAGCAAATCATAAAACATACAGAAAGGCGCATAAATTCACCAAAAAGTAAAGAAAAGAAATAGCACACATGTTGAAGAAATTTTCCCTTCCCCTCCCCCTCTCCCTGACCTCGGTATCAAGATCAGGGAGTGGGGAGAGGTACACTCACCAGCTCGGTTTCAAGAGCTTCCCAGCCCGCAGTCCAGACAGAAGGGCCAAAGCCCTGGGAACAGGGACTTTTAAGGATTTGCTTGGGGGGGGAGTGGCGAACCTTGGCCTGGGAATGTCGCATGACAATGAGGTCATCTGTCTGAGGCCACATTCCTATCTACCTGTGAGAGGGTCTTTTATCCTAATCCCTCTCATTTCCCCCCTCTCATGAGGACACCCCAACTGCTGTTGGGGAATTGGGGCGCTGGAAGTCTGTCATGGCTTTTTCCTGCTGAAGATGGGCATGAAGTCAAGGCAGTCGGAGTATCCCCCAGAAAGGGGGTTCCCTATTCTCTTGGCCTCGAAGACAGGGACCTGTCATTCACATCCAAAAATTAAGGTATTTAGCATTGTGAGGTAGGAAGTGGGGGCGATCACTCCAAAAGTGGAGAGTGTTCAATTCTGAGAGGATGCTCCAACGGTCCAGTGTAGATGGAGTTGGATTGTTGCACAATCATTTGGCTGTGGACAGCCTTTAAACGAACAGAGATAAAGTTAAAGCAGCAGTTCAGTAAACACAGTGCAAAGAATAGTAGGATAATTACAAAGATTATGATGGGTATAATCTTCTTCCACCATGAGAAACTTGAGATCCATTCCCAGAACTGTTCTCTGAATGGCACCATAGCATCCGACATGGTCTGAATCTGCTTATGTAAGTCTCTTGATAGCTTTGTCAGTGTCCTCTTTGAAGAAGTTTTTCTGTGTCCTGGATCATTTCTGGTGAAGTTGATAGGGAAATAGGAGACATTCCAACCTGTCACCTGAGTTAGGGTAGGAAAACTTGCCCTTTCCTGGATAATATATATTTGCAATTGGTTCCAATCAACTCCTTGGAAAGGAGATACCTACCATGGCAATCCAGATGTGCTAGAGGTGGACAAAAGCCCACAGACCCAGCAGTTAGTCTGAATACTATCCTGAGCATATTGGGTCTAGGCAAGAAATGAATTTCCATCCTGGGTATAGACCAGCAGAATGAAACCAACAACCATGAATAAGGATAGAAAGTGAGCCACTCTTTGTGATAGAGAAGAGCAAGTTGTTGAGTCCTCTTGTGAAGTATTCTCTGTCCCTGACACTACTTGTTTTCCCAAGTGTTTAAGATTAAGTAGGCACACAAAAATGTCAAAAGATGTAATTTGGAAAGTTACAGATGGCGCCCCAAGGAGGATTCCTGGGGCTCGAGAACACAGTTGTTTCTCTGGCACTGGTGGTGTCTAGTTGGAACGAGTCCTGGTCATGTGCTGACCTTGGTTTTCTCCCTTGCTGGGAGGCTTGCGGGGGGGGGGGACAATTTGTCCCAAATGGACTCCTATATTTGCTGTACACTGGTTTGTTTCTGGTTCTCCTAGCCCTTCTTGTTCAGAAAGACTGGTGAAGCTCAGAAAGACAGTGCAAGCACCTCAGTATGGCCCTTTTATCTCCTGTGACCTTTGTGAACTGGGAGCTGAGGCCAAAATATTAGCCTAGTTGCCCCGCAATGCCAATTGACTTTGACCACCAAATTGATAGTTAGACACTTAGGAAGCAAGTTACATCAGTGACAGTGATAGACTTATCTCATCCTGTAGTTGGCTCTTGTCTGAAAAGCAGCTTGAGGTCTTCCACTGGTTCACAGGTGTAGCAATTAGTCTCTGGATCAAGCTACTGTGGAGTCCCGTGGGAAGCATGCCACTTTTTGACCCTGGTGTGATGAATCCAAGAGTCTATGCCTGTAACCTTGACAGCCGTGGGAGTGGACAGAATGACAGGATAAGGACCCTCCCAGGTAGGCTCTAGGGAGGGGCTTTCCCTGAATGTCCTTATTAAAACTATGTCTCCTGGGCAGAAAGAAGGTGCTCTGGTGCTATCCTGCTCAGGACTTGTCCTTTTTAATTCTGAAAGGACCTGTTGAAATTGAGCTAAATTAGTAACCTGAGATACCAGTTGGGTGGTCTCTGGGTCATGTAACAGATCCCTAGAAAGGAAGGGCCTACCATATAAGGCTTCATAGGGAGTCAATCCCAGGTGTCTGGGTGTGTTCCTTAATCGAATTAAGGCTAGTGGGAGCAGTTTTGTCCAGGAGACCTGTGCCTCCTGCTTTAGCTTGCTTAGATGTCTTTTCAAAAGACTATTTATCTTTTCTACCTTTCCAGAGGACTGGGGGTGCCAAGCACAATGTAGATTGAATTGTATCCCCAAGGCTCTGGA
>PVHP010039114.1:0-16533 GCA_004024765.1 Zapus hudsonius | reverse complement strand
TACAGACCAGCTGGCCCAATCTCAATGGTTGTCATCTCTCAAACAATTGCAGGTGAACGGGCAGCAGTTTCGACCCAAAGATCTTTCTTTCTGTGCCATCTCCATCTGCTCACACCAGTGCATCTTTATGTCAAGCAACCCTGCACAGGTTTCCAGGACACAGGCAGGCAGAACACAGCAAGCCTCTCATACAAATTGCTTCTGGCACAGTTCTGACCAAGTTCTTTCTCCCCCTCGTAAGCCAAACCTCACAGTCCATAGTTCTTACTACATTCAGGTCTTATAACCCTTACCAGAATGGTCCATCACGCTGTACTCACAGTACTGCAAGGCACCTCTTAGGACGAGGTTTCCAATCCGTCCATATTCCTCCTGCAGATCACTTCCAAAGGTCCAAAGCCACAGAATCAGGGTTCTAGCAGCAACAGATGACTCCACGTCCTGGTACCAAAACTGTTGGGGTCAGCTTTCTAGTTGCCGCGCAGAAAGAACCCAAGCAAAAGCGGCTTATGGAGGAATGGGTTTATTTGGCTTACGGACTCCAGGAGAGACTCCATTCTGGCAGGGAAAATGATGGCATGAGCAGAGGGCTGGACATCACATCTTCCATAGCACTGCAAACAGCAGCAGGAAGGTGTGCCAAACTCTGGCAAGGGGAAGCTGGCTTATAACCCCATAAGCCCGCCCCTGACAACACAGCTTCATCGAGGTTGTAAAACTCAAACTGCCATCAGCTGGGGCTCAATCTATCAGAACACATTCATTTGTTTGTGAGGGACACCTGGATCAAACCATGACACACTTAATAAGGGAATAATGTGTTGATGTCTCCACTTCCCCTATTTCCCTCTTCCCTGTCCCTGGTCAGTTGGATATCCTCCTCCGTGGGCAGTCTGTATTGGTCCATGGGGTAGGGAGTTGTGAACAGCCTAGGAGTTAACCCGATTCCAGCCCCCTCTACTAGGCATCTACCTGCAAGATGTCACATCTCGATGCAGAAACTTTTGTACAACTATATTTACAGCAGCTCAATTCATAATAGCTAAGAATTGGAATCAACCCAAATGCTCATCCATGGAGGAATGGTCAGCAAAACTGTGGTATATTTACACAATGGAATCTGACTCAGTTGAAAGGAAAAATGACATATCGAAATTTAGGAAAAAATGGTCTGACTTTGAGCAGATCTTACTAAGCAAACACTCAAAAGAACAGAGAGTTGAACACTACATACTACATAGGTGGCTTCTAACCAGAATAATGGTAAACTCTAAGCAAACCAGCCAGAATTGAAAATTTGGGAAAGAGAAGTA
The DNA here is from genome assembly GCA_004024765.1 of Zapus hudsonius. NCBI lineage: Eukaryota > Metazoa > Chordata > Mammalia > Rodentia > Dipodidae > Zapus > Zapus hudsonius. Next base: position 15,220 of record PVHP010039114.1, on the reverse strand, counting down.
AGAAGTGGGGTCGAGGAGATATCTTAAACATGAAGTTGAATCAACATACATTTTAACTCCTTAAATTAACTGAGGGAAAGTTAGATATTATTCAAATGATTTCAGGGAAACTGCAAAGTTATTGTTCAATCAAGTCTAATAATCAAATATCACTACACTGTGGTGTAGCTCCTCAAAACCTTACCATGATCCACCATTCTTGAGTAAATCTGTTTACTTTTTGATACCATTACCATATCCGGTGAGGTTCCCTAGTTGTCCTAACCTATCTTGAACTTTACTAGAATTTTTTCATTTATAGGCTTGGCTTAAGACTTATACCTATCCCAGAGTTCTCTGACACAAAGCCAATGTCACACTGTGCTAGAATAATTGATATTGTTGAAAATGTTAATTGAATAAAGATGTCTTAAGATTTACACCAGAGTAGTTTTTACTGGCTGTTGCAAGACCTCATCAGTAAACCTATCTCTTTCTTATGGAAAAAAGTCTTAGAAACTGTGGCAATGTTATTAGTGGCTTATCATAATGAAGGTTTATATCAGTTTAGAAAAGCAAGATTGAATGGAAATAAAAGGAGGGATGCATAGACCCTTGAAATAAAGGCATTTTAGAGAGTTTGAAGGTTAAGGAGAAAGAGAATCTAAAAAGGAAGCCTTGGATACATGTAGGAACAGAAGCCTGTAGTAGAAGATACAGAAAATTCATGATTCTGAAAGTCTAGGTGATGCCCTCAACATGTTTTTCCTACTGTTGTTTAGAATCATTTGGTGTCAAGGACATGTCTTCTTCAACTTCAATTTATTCAAAGAGGGTTCTTAATAAGTTGTTTATTAATTAATGCCCCCTATGAAATAAACTGTCTATCAATTATTCTTTTCACAAGTTCTAACAAATTTATGAGCTTCAAGATTACCACACATTTGTTCTCTTGCAGTTGTGGTGATAGAAGTCTGACATGAATATATAGGTTCTCTAGAAGACAGTTAATTATCTTGAGCTTTCAAACTTCTGGAGAATAATTCATGCCTTAACCCTCCACCTTGAAGGCTATCAAATGTGGGTTATATCTCACTTTGAATCATTTCTATTGTTATATCCCCTGAGATACATTTCTTTTGAATCCTGCTTTTATGCAACCTCATTTGGAAAATTCAGAACATTTCCCTTATTATCTGGTTTGTAAGCTTAATTTCATTTGAAGCCCTAATTTTCCATTGCCATACAACATAACATATTCATAGGTTCTATAGGGGGCTGATCACAAATATCTTTAGGGCCTATTGTGCATGTAATATTAAAGGGCCACATAACCCACCACCTCCACCAGTGAAAATCCTGTGAAGTGTTTATGACTGCTGTGCATCCTAGGTGATTAAGCAACCAGTGGCCAGCAGAAGTGCTCACTGGTAAATCCTAGAATGACCTGCTTGGCCAAAAAGTTATGTGCCTAGGCATGGATAACATGCAAATGAACAACCTAGGAGTCAATTTAGGAACCTATGAACTGTTGTTAATTCCTTAATTATTTTCCAAGAACAAAAAGCCTGTATATGGACTTTCTATCTAATGACCTGAGTGGAGAGGACACAACACTAGACATTTTGTATCCTTCAAGATGCTAGTAGCATGTTCTCATTGTTCATTTAAGTAAATTCTGTCAGTGCTCCTCCTCTTCAGTGAACTCATTTTCTTCAGAAGGCTCCAGGAGAGGAAAGGTTGGTGGGGTGCTGATAGCACTCTATTAGTCCGGGGTCTCTAGAGGAACAGAACCAACAGAATGAACATAGTAAAAAATAAGAATTCATTGGATTAGCTCACAATAGTCCCACAATAGCAATCTGCAAGTCTGAGAGTCAAGGAACTGGTAGCCACTCAGTCCACATGGCTGGATGCCTCAGCAGTCCCAACTCAGCACTGAAGACATAAAGGCTTCCTGGGGAGCTGCTGTTCTTTAGTCCAGGCTGGAAGGCTGAGGAAGTTTTGTTCCAATGCCAACAAAGAGAAGCATGATAAGCACCAGCAGCCAGGCAGGAAGGTAGGCAGGGGGAAGAGAAAGATTTTATTCCCCTTTATACAGCATTAGGGTGGGATCTTGCAGTACTTTCCCAGCCTTGTTGACTCCCTGAGTCTCTGGAATTTCCTTCTTGCACTGCCCTCCCAGAAAAGGATGTCTGTTTCTACCTCCCCCTAGCTTTCTTTCATCCTATTCCACACTGAGAGGGCTGCCTTCCTATGAATAACATCAGAGACACACCCAAGATTACTAAACAGATGAAGTTGACAAGCACCAACAGTCAAATTAATTTAGAAAAGTTGCTATTGTTTACTGAGGAGTATTGATGAAAGCCTTTTGTGTTAAGTCATACCTCTTGTAAAACTAAAACCTTCAAGAATATGCATCTGTCTTGGATTGTAACTTCTAGCATGCAAACAGCTATCACAACTTCTGTGTGATACATACTTTCTCTTAAAGTTACACTGGTAAAAACAAGTCTGGACACTATAGTTACATGATACGTACTTTCTCTTAAAGTTACACTGGTTAAAAACAAGTCTGGACACTACAGTTACTTACATGAAAATAGTCTCCCCATTTCAACATGTTCAATGTCCCAAATATATTGTTTTCTCACTGAATTCTTGACAATTTTAAGCACAGAGTTTACACTAGAAAGCAGAAAATGATATAGGTTGGGAAAGTATCCAGCAAGTCAATGGTCTTCAAGGAAATTTACTGGAGAGAAGCAGGATGCCACATACCTTTATTTATGTTTAGCTACAACTTCATTAACTTGGAGATATTATAGAAAAAATATTCCAAATAATAATTAATAGAAAATGGGAAACAACATGAATTAAGGAAATTAGAGGTGGCCATTGTTTGCAAAGCCTGTGGGCCTGGGTTCAAATCCCCAGTACTCATGCAAAGCCAAATGTACATAGTGGCACTTGTATGTGGAATATATTTGCAGTGGCAAGAAGTCCTGGTACAGCTACAATCATACACTCTCTCTCTACTCTCAAATAAATAGAAATGGCTTGGAGGAAGCACACTCTCACTGCCACATTTTCATCAGAACTGAAAACTCGAAGAGCCAGAATGGTGCAAAGTAAATTAAATAAAAGTTACTCAGGACATATTTCCTTTATCAACCACAGTATGTTTCCTGTCCAGCATTGTTAATTATCAATGATGTCCTAGACTGGTGGTGATTATGAAGTATAATCCTCTCCCAAGATACCATTCTGGGTGGTGGGGAGAGTTCCTTCATGATATAAAAGATGAAAGGGTGTGGCTTGTTAACCTGGAGAGTTGTGTATTTAGAGAGCAAAGGATCCTTGAGACAAAGAACTTGGAGGTTTTAGCATGACTGCTATGAACAAGAAACTCATAGGATCATAGTGTACTACACAACAACCACAAATGGAAGAAATACAAGGAAGATCTTTTAATTGAAATTCAGGAGTAATAGAAATATCAGTTAATCTTATCCAGGCTTTTCTTTGTTACTGACCACCCTCTACAAATCTCTTCCCTGCCCCTGCCTGGCACAAATCTTTTCTTAAGCCTTCATCCATTAATTACTAAATCTTCCTTCCCATTTATTTCTCAATTTCTACCTTGAGTTTAATACCCTTCTGAGCTCACCTTTTTGCCCTTCCAGTTTCAGAAGACAGGAGAGTAGAAGGCTCAAGAATGCTACAGAACTATACCATTTTAAGAAATGACACAAACATAGAATGACAATGGTTATGATTCAAATTAACAAGTTAAAAATTCTCTTTTTCACAATAGATATATGTGTGTATAGGATTTCTCTGATGATGAGAACCGGCACAAAAAAGGAAGAGGAAAGTATATGAAAAGAGACAGAGAAGAGATTCTGCAGGATTGTGGGTCAAACTGGCAAGACTGAATTAAAAAAAAACATTTGGGATAAAGACTAATTGAAAGGTGAATACCAAAGAAAAATTTCCTCTATAATATTTTATCCCATACTCAGGAAGTATAAACGACTTAGTGGTTATGTGTAGCATGAAGGGGAAGATGAAACCTGATCTCAGGGCTTTGATTGTCAGAAACTAGAGACAAAGAAGGTAGTTGCAGATACCCCTGAAAAGAAGTCAGAAAAATCACCTACAGACCAACTAATATGGTATGGGTGGTATCTATCCTATGCTATAAGCCTCTCCAGATCCAGTGAAGGTCCAAAACACCCAACCAAAGCTCACAAATAACACTTCAAGAAATAAAATAATTATATTTGTTACAAACAAATTTTGCTAAAACTGGCAATTGATCAAGGCAGTGGGAGATTTTTATCTATCAATATCATGTTATGAAAAATTGTAAAATAATTTCACACCTTCTTAATTTTTTTGCCATTCTCCTAAAGTATTGAGTTTTAGTTAATTATATTATTCATATTAGAATAGCTGGTATTCACTATTTTATATTCATATCTATTCATCAATCTGTATCTTTATATCTATATCTATAACATATATATGAAGTTTTTGGAAACTTTGCAGGGATATTTCCTCTGACTAAGAAAATTTATATATAAGATAATATGAAAATTTATACATAATAAAATTTATATAGAAAATACTAGATTGTTATCATATTGTCTGAATTCTTATTTCTTATTTCTATGTGGCTACATTCCACTTTGTAACAATATTCTCATAGATTGTACTTAATTATAAGTATTCAATAATATAATTATAGAACATGTGTAGTAGCTCCTTTGTGCAGAATGAAGCCCAATTAGAAATATATATGTATATATGTATATATATGATTTTTGCATATTTCACGATATCTACCTCTGACTATATGCTAAAATGGCCTTATGACTAGGTACCAAATGCTTTTGTACCTTTTCTTTGTGTATTAGTCAGGGTTCTCTAGAGGAAACAGAACTGACAGAATGGATTGTAGTAAAAGGGAATTTATTGGGGTAGCTTACGACAGTCCAAACATAGCAGTCTGCAGGCCCACAGGTGAAGAAACCAGTAGCTGTTCAGTCCACGTGGCTGGAGGCCTCAGCAGTCCCAATCCAGCCCAGAAGACCTGACGGCTCCAGGGAGCCGCTGCTCTTCAAGTCAATGATGTGAGGCCGAGGAAACTGGGTTCTGATGTCCAGGAAAGGCAGGAGAGCAGGATGCGAGTGCAAGTCACTAACAAGTACCAGCAGCCAACAAGCAGGGAGGCCAGGAGAGAATTTCTTCCCCTTTATATAGCCTTAGGGTAGGGTCTTGCAACCCTTCCCCAGGCTTAATGGCTTCCTGAGTCTCTGGAATTTCCTTCCTGCACTGCCCACACAGGAAAGGATGTTTAGTTCTAGCTTCTTTGAACTTTTTTACATCCTGGCCCCTACTGAGAGGCTGCTTTCCTATAAACATCCTGGGAGACCTACCCAAGATAATTAAAAAGATCAAGTTGACAACAAAACCTAACCATCACACTTTGTGAGCTCTGCCTCCTTATTTTTTAACACTGACTGTTGAATTAGATTATTCTGAGGGCATATATATTTCTATAAAGCCTAAACTTGATCTTTTGCTTCCCTTTCCATACAATCTATTTTTGTTATCTTTATTATCCTTACTTAGGTATATTGTATGAGAGAATCTTGTGATGATACCCCCAATTCCCTCCTCCCTGTTCCCAAACCACTGGGGGTTCTCCTCTGTGGGCATACTGGATTAGTCCATGAGGTAGGGTACGCATAGGAGGTAGCCAGGTGTCACCCTTTTCTATGGTGTTGCTGAGGTGGGCAATGGCTCTGGATATTCTCCCTCACCATGACTCTTACATTATTTCTGGCCCCTCTTCCGCTCAGTTTGCAGAGACATGTTGGGTGAGTTTTAAATCAGCTTTATTGTTGAGATCTTAATTGCCTCTATACTTCTGCTTTGGGTTGTGTTGAATAGTGTTGTCTTTCTCTTGGACATATCCTGGTTAATTGACTGCTGTGGTGATAGGTCTCTTGTTTATCACACCACTCCCTGTAAGGTTTCATTTGGGGCCTACATGATAGGTAGTTCATCTATGCCAGGATATCTGCCATCATCCTGTGGCTTGTAGGTGGAGTTGGATTGACCATGGCTCTCTCCCTGACTTCTGAAAAACACAAACAGAGTCTCCATTGGAGAGTGAGATCAGTATAGTTTACATGAGACACATATTGCTAATTTGGCAAAACTCTACAGGGTGTAGCCTTTCTGTAGTTCTCTGGTAGTGGGAATTTCCCCTAGTAGCCCAGGTTTTTGATCCCCATAGGATTCTGCCCTAGATTCCAATACCATTTTTTAAAATATTTTATTTATTAATTTTTCAAGCAGAGAGATACAGAGAGAGAGAGAGAGAGAGAGAGAGAGAGAGAGAGAGAGAGAGAGAGAGAGAGAGAGAGAGAGATACCAGGGCCACCACCTTGTGGGTCTGGCTTATGTGGGTCCTGGGGAATTGAACCTGGGGCCTTAGGCACTGGAGGCAACTGTCCTAACCACTTAGCCATCTCTCCAGCCCGATTCCAATACCATTTAAGCGTTCTTTTTCACTTAGTGAATCTCTTGGCCAATTTGAAAGCCATTGAATACACCCCTAGGTTTTGGTGCCACTATTGCACAAGTGATCACTCCTTGACTGGCTGGTCTCTCCCATAAAGTGGAGGGTTCAGCCTTTTTGTGACACCTGTCTGAATATGACATCAAAGGTTTCTGCTTACTCTAGATATTTTTCATCAATTTCCCCTGGCAGCTCGTGAAGCACCTACCAACACTGCACATGCTACCATCTGGGAGCTCTTTGCCATTTGGGATCTCATTGGGTTTCTTGGTGCTGTGTGATGACTTTCTGTGTTTGTGTGTGTGTGTGTGTTTTAATCAATAGGATCTTACCTTTGGCCTGGTGTGTGTATTCAAGGACCTTGACAGAAGATTTGGAGACCTATGGGTCTCTTTGTTTAATAGCTCAGTTTGGGAAGAAACCAATGACTGTGACAGGGAGTTGCAAGTCTGATAAATTTTTTCATGAGATTAGGCTTCCTCCCATTCTATTCATAGCTCCTCTTACCAGGCTATGCCCACATCTTTCTCAAGAGCTTATTGTATGACAGTAAGGATTTTATGGTTTGATTCATTATTAGTTTAGGTTATTTTATAACCTTCCCTTCCCCCCCCCATTCCTTCCATTCCCTTTTATAGTCCATCATTTCACCTGTCAGGTTTGCTTAGTGCTTAAGCTTAACCTGGTTATGAACTGCATATGAGGGAGAATATGTGGCTTTTAACTTTCTGTTCTTGTGTGATTTCACTAAGTATGATCTGCTCCAAGACTGACAATCTTTATCTCTGAAATCAAGTGTCTCAGGATTACTTTGCTGTCCCAATATTTACTGTGATAGAATGAGAGAAGGAAATTTTGACTGAAGCCTAAGTGTTTTATTCTGTTTGATTGTAAATAATTTTAAACTAAACCTTTATAATTATTTTTCCCTCTACTTCATTATTTGCTTTCTTCAGGAACAGCAGTTTTGATTATGTTAGAGGCTCTTTATCACTTTGCATTTTCTTTACATTTTTCTTACTTACTCAAACTAAGTTCTATATCACTGGCTGTCTTTTAGAGGCATATCTCACTTTTATTTCTACTACATATGGTATTTTTGCTGTGATGATTTCCCCTTCCCATGGAATGAAGGGAATTCCCTTGATTCCAACCACCTGTAACATTTATATATTACTAAAATGATAAATAATGGGAGTCAGTAATGTTGAAAAATTTGAGGAAATACATTGGAAATTTGGTAGACAGGCAATGCACTAGGGAATTAGGGAAATAATCTTCACAAATGTAAAAACACTTTTGAATGTCACAGCCCTGAGATACAGGCCTATGGAAACATGCAGATCTAATCATATAATTATAGAACTACTCTCAACCACATTCTTTACAGCCATGCCTACAAAGGACATGTTTAAGTGTAGTAAAATTGAAGGAGCTAGATTATCCTTGCTAGTTCTGGTATACTCTCCTGCTGTGGTTGTCCACCTGATATTGCCAAGGAGGTGATGTCCATACTCTGCTCATGCCACTATTTTCCCTGCCATCATGAAGTTTTCCCTTGAGTCTGTAAGCCAAAATAAGCTCTTTCCTCCCACAATCTGCTCTTGGTTGGGTGCTTTGTGCCAACAATGAGAAGCTAACTAAAACAATAAAATTGGTTTCAGGAGTGGGGTCATTGCTGCTAGAAAACTATATAGTTTTTGGCCTATTGGAACTGATTTGCAGGAGGAATGTGGAAGGATTTGAAATCTTGGATTAAGAGATGACTTGCAATGCTCTAAGTAGTGCTTGCATGGACCAGTCCTGTCAGAGTTGAAAGACCTGAATACAGTAATATCAGTGGAGTGTGAGGTTTGTTTTATAAGGGGATGAAAGAGCTTTATTGGACTGGGCTAGAAACGGTTTGTGTGAGAGGTTGCTACATTGTGCTTGCCTGTGTCCTCAGGATTTTTGCATTGTTTTGTTGGTTAGAAATGTAATGGTATGAGAAGACAGATAAGGCACAAAAAGAAATGAATTGTAGTTTACTGGTAAAGTGCTTACATAGCATGTGCATGGTCCTGGGTTTTATCCTGTACTCTGAATAACATAACACAACTAACAAAAAGTAAATTAAAAGTATAACTCATTGAATTCATAAATCTAATGAAAGATATACTTATAAAAACATATACAGAATTGAATGCTCACAGTAGGAAGTAAGACCTAAAGTTAGGGGAAGCTTTCAAATGGGAAGACTCTAGACAAAGCATAAGTATGTAGAATAATTTTTTTATTTTATTTTTTTAAAAAAATTTATTTATTCATTTCAAGCAGAGAGAGAGAGAGAGAGAGAGAGAGAGAGAGAGAGAGAGAGAGAGAGAGAGCGCGCACCAGGGCCTCCACCTTGTGGGTCTGGCTTATGTGGGTCCTGGGGAATTGAACCCTGGGCCTTAGGCACTGGAGGCAAGTGCCTTAACCAATGAGCCATCTCTCCAGCCCAGAATAATTTTTTTAAATGCACAAATCCAAATGAATTTAATGAACAATATAGATATCTGTAACCTTCTAGATACTTGAACTGAGAAATAAAAGAAAAATTCTAACATCATATATTAGAGATATATCACAATTATCATCAACAGGACAAGGGGAAAGACATTGCAAACAACTCAGCCCAAAAATGTAATAACTAAGCTGAAATGGATGAAGTTCTTTAAAACAATGAAGAATTCTTCTGTGAATGGCATTGTAAACAGAATGAGAGTATTGAAACTCACACAACCACAAATATAGTCTGAATAGGCTTATGTCTATTGAGGAAATTGAATGTTCACCAGGGTGACTCTAGAAGACAATTATGTACTGTGAAACTTAAAAAATTGAGAAGAATTTTCAATGTTTTGCTATAAATAAATGATGAATGTTTGAGGAAATAAATATTTTTATCCAACTTAAACATTACAAATTGCATGTATTGAAGCTTCCTCACACCATCCATGTATACTTACATTTTTATCACTTTCCAAAAGATGACACCCTACATGAAAAACCAAAAAAGATGACACTAATTACTAATACTCCCCTTCAGAAATTAGAACACTTTATCATTCTTTTGTTTTCAACTTTATGCAAATTATGACAGAGACATGTGCAGATTAAAGATATCCTTTCAGTCTATTTATGTCCTAAAATATGAGCATTTATATTATTAATGGTTCGGTAATATTTATTTTATAAAAGATCTACTGTATACTTTTCCCCCTCAGAAAAGATAAAGTGTACTATAGTACAGAGCTTTTAATACCATTTAAAGTTGTTTTTTTAAAGGAATAGGACATTAAAAACCAGAAGGATGCTTTCTTGGGAAGCATTTGCTATTAACAGTAGGTGGCATTTATTAAATCAAAGATGAAAAAAGAGGCCCTCACAGAGAAAGGTCTATCTAAGCAATCTGGCCACTGTGAAACATAGTCTCTTTTTTGTTTTTTTGTTTGTTTTTTTCCAGGTAGGGTCTCACTCTAGCCCATGCTGAGTTGGAATTCACTATGTAGTCTCAGGCTGGCCTCAAACTCACAGTGATTCTCCTACCTCTGCCTCCCATGTGTTGGGATTAAAGGTGTGTGCCACCATGCCTAGCAGTAAAGTCTTTAAATTAAAGTTATATGCTCTCTGTTACAAGTCCAAACTAGACAGTGTCAAGATGACATTTTTTTTTGCTTGGTTTGCTATCATACCTCTTGGAGGTGTTATAGGTCTTGCAGTAATTAGTTTTATTTTCTTCACATGCTTTAAAATGTGAAATGCTTAAGAGCACACCAAGAATTTAGGAAATGTAATCAACCCTAAATTTTATTGTTTTTTAAATTAATTGAAATATTTTGTAATACCAAAGCCAGATAAAAATATTGATAAAGAGGGCTGGAGAGATTGCTCAGTGGCTAAAGCACTTGCCTCTAGTGCCTAAGGCCCCAGGTTCAGTTCCCCAGTACCCACATAAGCCAGACCCACAATGTGGTGGCCCTGGTGCTTTCTTTCTTTCTCTCTCTCTCTCTCTCTCTCTCTCTCTCTCTCTCTCTCTCTCTCTCTCTCTCTCTTTCTCTCTCTGCTTGAAAATGAAGAAATAAAATATTTTTTAAAATATTGATAAAGAGAACTAGAGACAATAACTTTCATGAACATAGATTAAAAATATCAATAAAATATTTGCAAAACAAATCCAACAAGGTATAAAATCACTATAAACACTATAATCAAATATGATTTATTCCAGGACTAAAAAAATCTGGTAAAATTTTAGCATGATAGTATCATATAGATAGGCTAGTGAAAGGGCTGGGGAGATGACTCAGTAGTAAGACTGCTTGCCATACAAACATGACGGTCTGAGAAGGCTTGATTCTCCCTGAGTTAAATTCCCCAGCACTCAAGTAAAACAGCTGGACATGATCACAAATTCCTATAAACCCATTTCTATGGGTAGCAGAAGCTGGAGAATCACTGGTGATTGCAAAAAGTGACATCTCTGAGTTCAAAGAGAGAGATGCTGTCTAAAGGAAATATGAGCTATAAAGGCAACCAATATTATTTATGGCCTCTTCCAGAGCACACACATGTGCATACACAACACATGTTCTATACACACATATATATTAATGAAGAATAAAAATGAGTATATCAATAAATGTGGGAGAGTATTTGACTCCACCTGATACTCATAATAATACTCAGCAATGCAGGGATGAAGAATAACATCCATAATAGTAAGACTGAGCAAATAAGTAAAATGAACATAATTCCTTATGTTGAGAAGCAAGATGCTTTTCTCCTAAGATCTGCAAGAAAAGATGCCTGCTTTTACCACTGCTATTCACCAGTATATAAAAAGTTCCATGTGTGACGTATAGAAAGGTTAAAGATGGAATAATTGTCTATATAAAATTTGAGTGTAGCTAGGGGAATGACTCAATGTATAAAGGGTTTGCCCCACAAGCATGAATACCTGAATTCAGATTCACAAATCACATGTTAATCCAGATACTGTAGCAGGAGCATTTATAGTCTCAACGTGCCTGTAGTGAGAAGCGAGGTGGATACAGGCTAGCCCAGATACTCCTGGACTACTTAGCTTAGGACCAACACCTGAAGTCCTCTCACCTCCTTGAACTTTCATGGTTATCAGACTGGCTGTGGTGATTGGTCTCCTGTTTGTCTCCTCACTTTCTCATAGGTTTCATTTGGGCCCTGTGTGAAGGCTATGTGTGTTTTGTCTCATTTAAAAAAAACTCAGATAAATTATTAGCATATACATAATGTTACCAATGGATCATTTTCATGGTGACACTATTACAAATCTAGTTTTTATTAATCTTCAGATATTTGAAACATAATTAACTCTGGTCTTCATATGTTGCTCTAAATCCATATATATATATATATATATATATATATATATATATATATATATATAGCATGTGATATACAAATACATACAATCATATATTATTCAGTATTACAAAAGAAGGAAAGTATATCATTCACTTCAACAAACTACTGTAGGGCATTTTGCTAAATAAAATACCAGAACTTATTGTGTGATATAACATATGTGGAATATAGAACTATTTATATTATAAAACCATATATAGAAAAGGCTATTGAAATAGTATGTGGGAGAGGAGTGAAGGTATTAGAGTAGTTTTGATTAATAAAATGATTTAAAATTTTAGTATGGAAAATGAAGGACTGAAAATAGCCAACACAATAGGGAAGCTCATGGGGAAAGAGGATAGATTGTAGGCATATCCTAACATTACTATTATCCAACTGATCTTTGACAGTGAAGTGAAGTGAAGTGAAGGCAATTTAATAGTGAATGCACTATATCTAATTGTGTTGGAACTCATGGAAATCTTTGTGAAAAAATTAGGCACAGACCTTAAACCTTTCAAAATATTAACTTAAAGTGGACTATAAACCCAAATGTAAAATGAAAGACAATCAAAAATTTAAAACTTAAAATAAGGATAGGTTGCCTTGGGCTTGGCAATGAATTATAAGTAGAACACCATGAACATAAACAACAGAAGAAAACATACATTACTATACATCTTAGAATTTAATACTTTTATTCTGAAAACATTGAGAGAATGTGAAGAAAAGATACAGATCATGACATCATATATACAGAATAACTTTTTGATAGAGGAATTTTATACAACATACACAACCCTTAGAACAAAAAAAGGGAAAGAAATGACCCAATTTAATAGACAAAATGGCTGGACCCTTAACCAAAGAAAATTTTCATCAGCAAGTAAGCATATTAAATAATGTTCATTATCACACGTCATTAGGGAATTACAAATTAACACAGCAACAAACTATTACATGCCTATTAGAATTCCAAATGTCTAAGCATGAGAGTGTCAAGTCCTGGCAAGAATGAAGAGTGACTAAAACTCTCATTAATAGCTGGCAGGGATGCAAAATGGTAGAGCCACTTTGAAGAACAGTTTGGTAGCTTATTGAAAAATCTAAATATAATAATGGCACATAATCTAACCATGTCATTTTTGGATGTTTACTGGGTGAAAAAAGTATCTCCTCATAAATTCCTGAACATTAATGTTTACAGTAGCTTTATTAATAAGTGGCAAAACTAAAAACCACCCAGATGATTCCATTAACAGGTAAATCAATGGTTACATCTAGACTAGCCTAGTAGTCTGGGCTAAAATGAACTGAGCTACTAATCCATAGAAAGACATGGATGGAACTTAAATGTATGACAAGTGAAAGAAGCAATTCTGCAAAGCTCACTGTTCCAGTCAGTTTTCTAGTTGCTGTGCGGAAAGAACCCAAGCAAAACGGATTGTGGAGGAAAGTGTTTATTTGGCTTACAGACTCGAGGGGAGACTCCATCATGGCAGGAAAAATGATGGCATGAGCAGAGGGGTGAACATCACCTCCGCCACAGCACTGCAAACAATGGCAGGAAGGTGTGCCAAACACTGGTAAGTGGAAGCTGGTTTATAACCCCATAAGCCCACCCCCAACAACACAGCTCCATTGAAGTTGTAAAATCCAAACTGCCATCAGCTGAGGATCAATCTATCAGAACACATTCATTTGTTTGTGGGGGACATCTGGATCAAACCATGACGGTCACATACTTTATCATTCCAAACATATGATAGTTTGGATAATGCAGTTTTAAGGGAAGAGTAAATAGTGCTTGACATGGAATTGGGGTATTAAAAAAGGATTGAAAATATGAGGTACTCAGGAACATTTTTAGAGAGATGAAACTATTTTGAATGGTGCTTGTGGAGAATACTTGAGTAGTTGTCTAAATACATGAAGCTGTATGAGACAAAAGTGAATTTTGATGTAGACATAAACTTACTTTGCTGAGTGTAACAAATGTAACATACAAGATAGCAATAAAAGGAAACATTGTGGCTAGTGGTGTATGTGAGGGGATGCTGCATTATTGTGTCAATTTATTTCATATATATATATGAAACTGAATTAATATTTAAAGGGGAAAGAACACAAGTTCTCAGGATGGCCAAACCTGTGATTATATAATAGAGAAAGAGATTTTTTTTCTTTATTTTTTATTTTATTTTTTTTTAGTAGGATCTATCTCTAATCCATGCTGACCTGTAATTCACTCTGTAGTCTCAGGCTGGCCTCAAACTCATAGCGATCCTCCTAACTCTGTCTCCCAAGTGCCGGGATTAAAGGTGTGTGGCGCCACACCTAGTAAGAGGTTTTTTATATGGATTTATTTTTTTCTGTGAAGTCTGGGATGGTGAAGGATTGAAGAAAAGACGCTAGAAGGAAGAGTTAGAAAGGAAAGGATTGAAAATGGGGTATGGGAAAGAGGCTTTGAACATCTAGCTACATGAATGGAAAGAAGCCTGATAGAAGGGATTTACTGGAGTGTAATATTTTTAATGGTTAACTTCAGGTCAGATTTCGTTTGTTGAAGATGTGGCTTACAGATTTTATCTGGTTCTTCTGATGTTGCACTTCTTTCTTCATTGCCCATTTAAGCTAATGTGATACTTACTATGCTATGCCCTGTTAAAAGATGGACAGGAAAGTCTGCTTTTGGCATTTTTAAATGATCAGGCTCAGATCTTTTCAGAATGGATGTGTAGATTGTATGGAACCTAGTTCTTTGTTTACATTTTAAAAAATTTTTTCTTTATTGTCCATAATGAGTTACATTCTTTAGTGGGCCAACCATGAGCTGTTATCCTCAATTCCCCGTTGCTCCCCTTCCCTATCCACAGTCTTGGGCCATCTGTATCAGTCTTTGTGGTAGGGGACCATGGATAGCTCATTCTTCAGCCAGGCTCTCATGTCTCAAGTGTGTAGTTACTGAGGGTTGCCAAGTCTCTGATATTCTCCCCCACCACGGCTCTCACAATCTTTCCGCCCCCTCTTCCGCTCAGTTCCCTGAGTCGTAGTGGGCGAGTATTGAGGCTGCTATGGTGTTGTGAGCTTAGGGGTTTTTGTGTCAAGATTCCTTGGTTTCTGTCTCACTGTCTTATCCTTTGTTGATTGAATGGCTATGGCTGTGGGTCCCTTGTTCATCCAATCATTCTCTGTGGGGTTCCATATGGATCCTCCCCCGTATGACTGTGGTGG